>VKOC01018398.1:0-50161 GCA_009364415.1 Spea multiplicata
GGCCCTGGGGTGAAACAGGTGAGCGGGTCGCCAATTGCCCACTCATTTGCCTTTCCCATTTTTCAATGCTGCTGGTGGTGGTGCCAGCATCTCTTCTCTGCCAGTTCGCTTCCTGGCTAGTGTCATGCCTCGAATGTCCCTGATGGTAAGGGCAGTTTCTCCCCCCTGGCTGCCTCTGTTTGCGGTGTGGCAACGCCTGCTACCTCCGCCGGAGTGGCCAGCTTACGCTAGGGCCTTGTGTCTGAGCTCTGGAAGTCTGCTGCCAAACGTCTAAGACTGACAGTGTTTGGGTGCTTTGCCCTGGGGTGAAACAGGTGAGCGGGTCGCCAATTGCCTTCTCATTCGCCTTTCCAATTTTTCAATGCTGCTGGTGGTGGTGGTGTTGCCAGCATCTCTTCTCTGCAGTTCGCTTCCTGGCTAGAGTCATGCCCAAAATGTCCCTAATTGTAAGGGCAGTTTCTCCCCCCTGGCTGCCTCTGTCTGCGGTGTGGCAACGCCTGCTACCTCCGCCGGAGTGGCCAGTTTACGCTAGGGCCTTGTGTCTGAGCTCTGGAAGTCTGCTGCCAAACGTCTAAGACTGACAGTGTTTGGGTGCTTTGCCCTGGGGTGAAACAGGTGAGCGGGTCGCCAATTGCCCTCTCATTCGCCTTTCCAATTTTTCAATGCTGCTGGTGGTGGTGGTGGTGGTGGTGGTGCCAGCATCTCTTCTCTGCCAGTTCGCTTCCTGGCTAGAGTCATGCCCAAAATGTCCCTAATTGTAAGGGCAGTTTCTCCCCCCTGGCTGCCTCTGTCTGCGGTGTGGCAACGCCTGCTACCTCCGCCGGAGTGGCCAGCTTACGCTAGGGCCTAGTGTCTGAGCTCTGGAAGTCTGCTGCCAAACGTCTAAGACTGACAGTGTTTTGGTGCTTGGCCCTGGGGTGAAACAGGTGAGTGGGTCGCCAATTGCCCACTCATTCGCCTTTTCAATGCTGCTGCTGGTGGTGGTGCCAGTATCTCTTCTCTGCCAGTTCGCTTCCTGGCTAGAGTCATGCCCAAAATGTCCCTAATGGTAAGGGCAGTTTCTCCCCCCTGGCTGCCTCTGTCTGCGGTGTGGCAACGCCTGCTACCTCCGCCGGAGTGGCCAGCTTACGCTAGGGCCTAGTGTCTGAGCTCTGGAAGTCTGCTGCCAAACGTCTAAGACTGACAGTGTTTGGGTGCTTTGCCCTGGGGTGAAACAGGTGAGCGGGTCGCCAATTGCCCTCTCATTCGCCTTTCCAATTTTTCAATGCTGCTGGTGGTGGTGCCAGCATCTCTTCTCTGCCAGTTCGCTTCCTGGCTAGAGTCATGCCCAAAATGTCCCTAATGGTAAGGGCAGTTTCTCCCCCCTGGTTGCCTCTGTTTGCGGTGTGGCAACGCCTGCTACCTCCGCCGGAGTGGCCAGCTTACGCTAGGGCCTTGTGTCTGAGCTCTGGAAGTCTGCTGCCAAACGTCTAAGACTGACAGTGTTTGGGTGCTTTGCCCTGGGGTGAAACAGGTGAGCGGGTCGCCAATTGCCCACTCATTTGCCTTTCCCATTTCCTTTTCCATTTCATTATTTTCCTTCTGATACACAACCAACCAAACATAACACACACAATAACACATATATACACAGTGACATCACACATAACACACATACACACACACTTACAATGCACAAAACACAAGGACCTTTTCCTTGTTATTTGCCCTGGCCTTCACTCACTAATAGCATTACATTAACACTATAACTCACACTTCACACTATAACATTTTTTCCATCCACATACCTGCCAACAGACCCAACTTTTTCAGGGACAGTCCTGCTTTTTTCCAGTCCTGTCCCATCTAATTTAGCTAAACTAGGTATGCAAAATGCAAATACACAAAGGTAGTTATAGCTCGGTAGGTAACGCTACTATAAACATTTAATAAATATAATCAAGTACTAAATAATAAATCTAACTTTAAAATACATTTAAATAAACCCCTATTTTTTTTTTAAAAAAAACATTAAAATTAAATTATTATTATTTAGACATAATACATCTTTAACCAAACCAGTGCACTGCTACTAATCTTAAACATAACCGTACATTAACCCTAAGCTATTTTTTAGTTCTTGTCCAACATTTTTCCATCAGCATACCTGCCAACACACCCAAGATTTTGGTGGACAGTCCTGCTATTTTCCAGTCCTGTCCAGTAAGTAAGTTGGGCTGTTGCAAAGTATGCCATTGTAAATAGGTAGCAAATGTTAGGCATGTAAAGTGGTCCAAAATCAATTTAAAAATGTACAATATTCCCTATTCTTTTATTAAACATCTATGGACAGTACACCTCGGTATGTGTGTGCAACTCTATTGGTCGTTTCGGCAGGGAGCTCGCCTGCCATCAACGAATGAAGTGCATTCTGCAGTTCTGCAATTCACTCGTTGATGCCAGACCAGCCCCCTGCCGAAACGACCAATAGAGCTGCACACACGTACCTTCACGGCAGCTGCTGCTGCTGTGATGTGTTATTAACCCCGTATTAACCCCTGCTAGGCAACCAGGAGGAAAACGAAGATTAAACGAGCACGAAGAATGTCCGCGAATATTCGCCCGAAGAGAAGACAGGAACGGGCGAATATTCGCGGAATACGAAGATTTTTTTTTTCCCGAAGACGAGCACGAAGACGAACACGAAGAGCCCCCTGGTGCCCAAGTCTAATAATAATAATAATAATAATAAAATGCAATATGTGGGTACAAAGCATAGTACATTTCATATATTTTTCTTGAATGATTATTTTAGTTGCTTTTAGTACAAATTTCCCCCTACAATGAGATTATAAAGTAAAAATAATAAAAATAATCTACGTGTTTAATGATAGGTTGGGAATGTATTTAAGTATTATAAATGTAAAAAATGTTTCTTTGCAAAGAGGTAAATCACTCCGGTGTAGCGTCAGGACTGGGTCTGTTCCGATGCAGAGAGACTCCATCTCAATGTATGCCTACCTTTTCCGCGACTTCATCTGTGTCCCTGTCTGTCTTTTCCTCAGCTCCGATATTTTCTTGGCTCTTCTTTCTTCATCGGCTTCTCTCTGGTACCAGCTCTGTTAACTAGGCCTGCAGGAGTGCTTTTGCAAATGGGCTACGCACTCACCTTCTTCTCCCAACTGGAGGAGCGGAGGAGAGATTGTCCCTATAGCTCTGGCCTTTTGCAGAAGTACTTTGAGAGGCCAGAATAATGCAGAAGGATTCAGGGAGACATGTTTCTCTTTCTTCGTGGATCCGTCTGCACTACTCTGGTCTCTTGGAGTACTTCTGCAATTGGGCAGAGCCACGGCACGCACCACAGAGGCATCTGTTACTCCAATCAGGGGGAAGGGTGTGCGGGAAGGCTCTGCCCGTTTGAAAAAGTGCTCTGGGAAGCCTGGTTAACTAAGTAGATACTGAGGAGAAGTGGACAAAGAAAGAAGTCAGAAGAACAAGAAGATGCAAGAAGTTGAGCTGCGGAAAAGGAGAATGAGACACAGAAGTGGTGCATGGAGAAGGATGGGAGACATTGAGAGACAGCGTGAGAGAGTGAAAAAAGAGTGAGTGAGTGACTGAGTGAGAGACGGTGAGCGACAACAAATTTAGCTACCAAATGAACATCTCCATAGACAAACATTGGCAGTAGAATGAGTAGTACTGGAAGCTCAGTCACTTTAAATGTGGCATTCTCATCGGATGCCACCTTTGCCACAAGTCAGTTTGTGAAGTTTCTGCACTGCTAGGATATGACCAAATCTGCTAGTATCCAACATCATTACACAAATTCTACTATATTGCATGTAAACCAGTTATCAGGTTATGCTGGGAAACCAACTTATTTTTACAAAACAATATTTTTTTGTCTCATATGTTTGAAACATGAAGCCTTCTCACAGATAAAACCTGGTTTTTGTTTTGGTGACATGGCGGTATGCGCGGTTAGGAGGCATGGAGCTATAATATCCAATGATTCACTATGTTTTCATGTACCAGCATCCCCTCTCTCTCTCTCTTTGTGTGATTAGTGGATTGGGGGGCTATACCAGCCAAATCCGCAGATTACAACAAGGCTCTAACTCTAACAGGAAAGGCTCATGTAATACAATGTTTGTCTAGCATTGTGAGGACTCCAAAGCAAACAGTTGGGCATGTATTCTGAAACCTCAGCTTGTACAAATGTTAAGGCGCCCATGTTTGCAAGAGTCTCCTTTTTCTGTTATTTGCTCAGACGGAAGGTAAAGCCACTCCAGGGAAGTAAATAAGCCACGAGAGAACATGTCACGCCAAGCAATGAAGATTAATAGTTTGTATATGTCGGGTCACATGTGCAGCCTGGAAGGACTGATGATGAATGACATCCTTCCATGACTCTGACTTTTTTGTTCGATTGTAGGTCCAGCAACTTAACTCTTGGGGCACAAGACAACCCAGAGGTGGGCTGCAGATCCCTGCATTTCAACAGTTCAACAGCAGCGCCAGAGTTAAATCCATCATAAATTTAAACCAAATTCTCCCAATTCATTAAGTGAAGCAGAATCCCTGTGAAGCACCTTAGCATATTACAATGACCCACTGATATCACCCATGTAGTCTTATTTGTGTTTAATGGGGATGAATATAGACTTCTGAGCCTACTCTACTTAGAAGTTTTCCAAGATGAGCTTTGTAAGTCCTTGAATTGCTCCGTTTCCTACAACTTTCCCTAAAAAGTATTAATTGAGTAACTCAGGCACATGTATCACAGTGGGAGTTAAAAGGAGAAAAGTTGATTTTTTAATGTTACTGACTATATTATACAAAAACTGTATTTTAGATAAAGAAAGGGAGAATACTTTTGAAAATGTATTTTAATCCAATACTTGTAATTTTTTTTAAAAATAATGTCAGTTCCCCTATAATGTTACCCTTGTAAATATGTTTAGGGCTGTGAAGTACTCTTTGCACACCTACGACTTTAGTGTTTCTATTGGACACTTTGACGCTGGCACTAATGACATCTCTTTCTATGCCTCTGGTAAGCATTTTGAGGGTTGTAAGCACATCACTCTTTAAGCAGGATTAAAAATAAATGCAAGCTTTAGTTTATATATTTCATTCATACGGAAGGTTGGAATATCACAAACATATATCACTGACTGTTTTAGAATACACAAAAAACTAATTAGCTATACTTGGTTTAAGATGTCAAGGGATTGCAAACTTTATGAAGTTGGGAGGAGTCATGAACTACTACTTGTTCATCAAAATGATACAGTTGCATTTAAAGACATGTATCCATACTGAAGAAATAGCCAAATCAAGTACCGGTATATCATAAACAGCTCTCAATAATATCCTCAACTTAGGGCAATGCAACGATACAAGCAAGTACCACAATATTTCAAACAAAGGTAATTAGCCCATTTTGTGCTTTGTTTGAGACTGAAATTGCCATTGATGAGTATATCTCCCATATGTTGATTCACTCCTGTGAGTCACCTGGCCAGGTGGACCATTCTGAGAAGGAGAGGCAAGGTGTTTATAAAATCTAGAAATTTGATCCTTCATTAGTAAATTGTCCAGGCAAGTACAGGCTAGATGGTACAGTTGCAAAAAATAAAAATATTCAAAAGATTAAAAACACCATTATTCTGTCTGCTCTAAAATGATGTTGGCGTAAACACCATGTCCCAAAAGGTTCCTTGCTGGAAGGCCATCAGAGAGGTAATTCTGTCTGAATCTAAGTGGCTGTTGGGTGCTGGATCAAGAGATTATCCCCAAAATCGAAGCAGAATTAGCAAAGGACAGCTCCTGAGGAATTGGTAACCCGGTGTGTTATTTTGGAGAGGCCAATTTGTTTTCCTCTTACTTCAGACAACATGAGTGCATATTTGAATCTCATAGCAGCTGCAAAATGAAGGTTTTTTATACAAAAATATTTCAGTAAAACCTTTATAAACAGGTCTTTCAACAAAGTTGGCTATACGTATAAAATGTGAATACATCTATCATCCTATCATTCTCATGCAGCCCGAAAAGCATGTAATTCACATGGAAGCAGCTCCGTGAGCTGTATTCAACTTGCTGTCTGGTATGTGTGCGGCCTATAAAGAGCCTAAGCTCTGTAGATTAGTACGATGTCTTATTTCTTCAGAATAATGAGTATCCCGCTAGCTGCAGGCCACAGAGGTTAAATACATTGTTACAGCACATAAAGTTTAGATTCAGGTTCAGCAAGGCCTCTTTCCCAAAACATTAAACTGTGTGCCCCGAACCTATTTTTACAGTAATATCCCATCACAGCCCATGTCCTGAATACTAAAGCACAACTGTCTGAGACCCTGGTGTGTAACATTGTAAATCTTTGAGCGATCTTCCAAATAAGCTCTAAAAAAACAAAGATTCACTTAATGGGTGAACTATGTGCTTTTTTTTTTTTAGAACCTGTGGAATTTGTTATGCTTTTTTAAGGCAGTCATAGCATTGTACATTACAAAACACAACAGGTTTTCAACTCAATGGTCACGAAAACCAGGAATATTGCATAAACAAAATACATTTAAACTTATCTTGAAGTTTCAAATATAATGTTAACCTTTTCATCTATTTATTCCAAAAGGACTTCTATTTTTTTTGTCTAGTTCATTTTTGGTGTTTATCTAGTCTATAAAATACCTTGGTTTTCCATGCACAGTGTGGAAAATAATTGCAGAGGTCTGTTGCATATGTGTGATCTCTATAAAATGTAATTTTTAATCAAAATTATTACATTTACCCTATAAATCAATAAAATCCAAGATAAATATACCCTGAAACATTAAATACATATAGGAAAAAGGGAGATCTAAAATAAAAGATTTTTTTTTTTAAAAAGCTCCCTAACCCAATATATAATAGGACCCTCTACCAAAGCTTTCATGTAGCAATAAACCAAGGGTCGTTAATAGTCACCTCCAAAGTGCCCTATCTTTAAATGGAATCATCTAATAAGTTTTAGAACCTTTCGGAAGTAATCAGCTTGAAACAAGAAATCAAAATGTTATTTCATAGAAGGGAAAATACACTATGAGACTGATTATACCTGGAAGTAAACGGGTTAATCTCTATCACACTGGAGGCATTTGAAACAATTGTAAAAATAAATGCTCTATGAAGAGGGCCGGGTAAGACAGCCATCTGCACAAATATCATGCAACTAAATTCAGAGCAGAAATTTGGGTTTTTTTTACCATGCAGATTATACCTAATTTCATACACATGAAGTTCCAAAGGGATCACCTTACATCGCCTTTACTGAGGGATTAGAGAGACTCGGCAGTTAAGGGACCATCCCTAAACTTCCATCAAACCTGGTCATTGCCTCAGTTACAGAGAGCGAGTGTAAACCAAGGAAAACAAGCTGCCTATATATAAAAAATATAATGAGGGGTGTATTTACTAAACCTAAAGTTTGCAGTTCATCTTCCTGATTAATCTATGGACTATCAAGGGCTAGCCCCAGTGGCTTTTATCTGCAAGAATTTCTATAGTAGCCCCACGTAAAATACATACAGGGAAGAAAATAATATGATAATAGTGCAATATGTACAACAATAAACAGCGCTGTATGTGATGTGCACTCACAAACAATCTAGATGCATCAGACCCATCAGCGAATGCAGCGTAAAATTTCTTTTAATAATCTTCGTTAAGAATCTATAAAAAAGCAGACTATAATTGTTTTATATAGCGCCATCAAATTCTGTAGTGCTGTACAATTGGTGGACAGGACAAAACAAGTAGTATGTAAGACAACAATTTGACTTGAATACAGACAACATTATGCACCAAAACATCAGGAAAGTAAAATGTTCAATGCACCACGTTAGTGAATTACTTTCTGATGGGCAACCTGATGCATTTGAGTGATCTTATCTAGGACCGATTAGGCTAAATTATAGTAGATGAATATGGGTGAGGATCATTCTAGCGGGTTAACGGTGTTTGCTACTATTATTCCAATGACTTATTGTATAATTCTCATGAGATGGCTCCTAAAATTGGTGACTGTCTAGATCAGGCATGTCCAAACTTTTTTGAAAGAGTGCCAGATTTGATGAAGTGAACATGTGCAAGGGCCGACCATTTTGCCTGACATTCTTTGAACCATTAAAATTAAATGCAAATTAACTATTTTATGCAAAGTTTATGGAAAACGGCATACTTTTCATTTTGTGTTAAATCACTCTGCCTTTAATAAAAAAAACAGATCTATAGTTAGGCAACTTATCTGGGGGGCCTTATCAGTCCGGAACGCGGGCCGCAATTGGCCCTCGGGGCGGACTTTGGACATGCCTGGTCTAGATAAACCCCTTTGCCACTGAAATAGTGCTTTCCAGTGAACTAGATTGAGTCCCGCAATAGGACAGTGTGCTTCTATTGTTGCCCAATTGGTGCTGCCCACATAAATTTTAAGTACCAACCCATGCCAGACTGAGAATCACTAGGTCAGACCATCGGTACACAGGTCAAATAAGGGCTCCTGATTGCAATGCTACTTGCAGAGGACCAGTGGCAGAGGCTGCTTCAAACCAGCCCTGACCCTCCCCTGCTGACTGATCTCTCTGTGAGAGCGATCATGCACCGCTAACCCTTCAATACCGCGATCGCGTCTACGACGTGATAGCAGCATTTTGGGGGTTAATGTTTGTATCTCCCGTCTCCACAAGCATGTGGGGACCAAATCGCAGTCCATGCTGTGCTCCAACGAAGCACCGGCTTCAAAAGGGTAAAGAAAATGTCTTCAGCAGCAACGACTTGGAAGTCAAAGGCGCTTCCAGGGCAATTGTTGTCAGTTAGACTCTGCAGCAATTTAAAATGCTGCAAAGCCAGTGAGGAGTGGGATGACGATGATCAGATCACTTCTGACCAATAGGAGTGATCTGATCATTATGACAGCCACTTGATGTCCCCCCTCCCATAAGTGACAGCTGTCACAATGGGAGGGGTCGGCCAAGGTAAAGAAAAAACTCACACACACGAATTATGAATTAAACATTTAAAATACATAATTATTTATACATATTTTATTACACCCTCCGCATATGATATTAGTAATACGGCATATTGTGAATTTTGGGCAGGTTGGGTCATATTTCCATCAATGAAAAATCAATGTGCCCCACGCACACATACATTTCTGATGAAGTGGCCCACTGCAAAAAAACGTGGACACCCCTGATATAGGTTGATACACGTTCACACTTTGGAAGGCATGAATAGTTATTTATAAAGAGTAATTCTTGTCAAAGAGTGAATAGGTATTTTGATGTGTTAGAGCATGGGTGTCCCACTGCAGTCCTCCAGGTCAAACAAGAGGGTATTGTGATCATATAGAGCACAGTGATGCCTTATAGCATGATTATTTATAGCTCAGTAATGCATTACGCAAAGGTATAGTTAAAGTACATGTTAAGTGGAGACATAAAAAAAATGCACCTTCAGTTCGTAAAATGTTGTATTGTATTTGTACTGTATGGCAAGAGTTAAACATATTGGTGCTCATAAAGAGGAGCATGAAATGGACACAGCAGCTGAGTGATCAAGTTATGCACTGTTTGATGTATGCTATGCATGAACAGTTCATTTTATTCTCAGAAATAAAAAATATTCCATAAAAAGGATTTTCACAGTGCTATTTGATCTCCTGTAGTTTTATAACACAAATGACAAAGAATTTTGAAAGATTTTAGTGCGATGATTTGCAGACACCCCTTATTGTGGTTACAAGGTTATTTCCCTGTGCTGCAGAATGAAAAAGCCAAAAACAAACATATGCACTCTTTGTTTTAAATGGAAAAATATCATTGTCAATGGAAACGTGTTTCCAATGAGATAATATATAAATGGAAAACCTTCAAATATTTAAGAAGACTTTCCAGACATCTCAATCATAAAGCAAACTGTCTAATGAGATACTTTCTAATGAGTTATTATAATATCCAATTAAATCTACACTATAGAAGACATAGAAAGTCGTACTGTCCAATAGTGGCTTCCCCCCTTGGACCAAGTGGGCTTAGGTCAGACTATGTCACTGATATTATCCAGAGATGCATCCCAATCAAAAATAATACTATCCAGTAAGACAACATTGCAATATCTAGTTAAATTAAACCTTAATGCGTAAGAACAGTTACTGTTCATACTGAATTAGTAAGAACAGTTAATGGACATTAAGGCATTTTATACCGTAATAATATATAACACTCAGTCTATTAGAAAAGAATCATGACCTTACTGTAAGTAAGTATATTGTCTGATAATGTGACTTAATAATACGCACACTGTCTAATGAGAACATCAAGATAATGTTCCAATAAGTAAAAATGACAATATATCAAGGAATGATGCAGGAATCATTTCCATAAAAGAACAGTCCAATTGTTTGGTTTATTTTTCAATGGGAAACATTCTTATGAATAAGAATTCTATCCAGTTAGCATATGGTATATTGAATAAATGTCCAGCCAACCTATCAGTTAAGTGAGAATATTATATCATAGTGAGTATGTCAAGCAAAGTAGAACACAACATGTTGAAAAGGGCCATGTGAAAACAATTATGCTCTGTTTCCAAAATTACAAAGTTCTTAATACTAGGTATGTAACTTTTTTGCTCACCATAAACATACTAAATCTGTGGATCCTAGTAAGTAAAAATACTATAAATCAGTATTTTTCCAGTGATTAAAAGTATTGTAAGAATATTGCCCATTGAGACAACACGCAATAGTATAGTTAGGATGAGTGAAAATTCAGTACACCAAATACGGATATGAAAGAATATAATTTTAAGGATTTTTAATTAAATATAATTTTAATAATTTCTCAGCTTATTGGTTAACATCAAGTGAGACAGTAGCGTACCTAAAGGGGGGAGGTCCGTCCCGGGTGCCACTTATCAGTATAAGGAAACTCTTTCCCGCGCAGGGGAAGCAGGAACGTGGACGGGAATAGAGTCTCCCCTCATACAGTGCGCGGGCCCCATAGACATCTGCACTGCCCCCCTGGTGATGCTTGGTCTAGGGGTTATGTTGCACTACTATCAATGTCTGGCTCGGTGTATAGTGGTGGGTATTATGCTGTACCATATCTGTTCAGTAAATGTTATTTATTTAAATTAATAAATTAATTAATAATGTCTTTTTCCAAATTTCTATTTCGCCATGGTCACTCACTCAGAGTGAATCCTGCAGCTGACACCAATTACAGTGTCGGCCAGCAGTGACAGATATTATATGCATTATATTGAGCTTGGCAGTGAGCTCCTCTGGCATCAACCAATGAAGGGCAGCTGGCACTGAGGTTTTTCTTGCCCTGCCCTTTGCCCCTTTTTCAGTGTTGAAGATGGACTTTCTAGGTTAAGAATAAAGACTTTTAATAATCTTTATAATGCAATTTACAATAGGGAGAATTTAAATTGTGGTTAAAGGGAAAATATATCCCCTACCCAATAATGTAGTTGTGAACATATCCAAACGCCTTTGGGATGGACATTCCCAGTGTTTTCCATGTAATTGCCTTTTAATGCATTTGACAAAAAAAAAGAGTCATTTAAAATTATGCACAAAATAACGCAATCAAGCTGGTGTAACTGACTATTGTAGCTGGAAACGGCTAATTTTTAAGGGAATATCTGCATAGGCATACAGAGGCCCTTTATCACTCCCAACACTTCTGTGTTTCAATCACACATTATGTTTGCTGATCCATGTTCAAGTTTAAAAGGCTAATTTATCATTAGAAACCCTTTTGCAATTATGTTACAGCCAGATATTTCTTTGTTTTCCATGAAAACAGCTGAGTGACCTCAAACCTTTGAATGGTAGTAAAGGGACAGTCCCTCTTTCAAATCCAATTACAATTACATTTCAATCAAAAACATACCCGTAATCTTTCTTTTAAATTTTCCCCCATGTACATAGATCACAATCAATAGGCCACTGAATCAAAATTCTTGCTAAAGCCCTGCCCCTTAATATGCATGTTTTATACACTGCATGTGGGTAGAGATGAAGGCTAACTGCTAATGATGAGCCATGTTAACTCAGTTTAGCAATTGCAAGCTATTGGTCTAATGTGCAATGGCAAGAGGTTGTGATGTAATAATGTTAATAGTACATTGTTACTGGCTGGCATGTCTGTGAGGATAATAGCATTAACCCATCCATAGTCAAATGTATACATATAGGAGGGGTGTGGAGTTCATTGGAGGGTCCAATGATACTGGTCTCAGCCTTGGAAATAGGATGTGGTGGATTAGTACTTGAAAGTTGAAAAACAATGCTAAGGAATTAAAGAACTACAGTGATAGCAGTTGAATGTTGAGTAGTGGATGTCATTTCAAAATCCATAATTTGCTAATTATGGAAAAATAGAAACCTTTAGAGTTGAAGAATTATAGGGTATGATATCACATGAATTAAGTTACATTGGGGCCATATAAAGTGGATTGCTTAAAATCAGCTTTATTTGGGACATTCCTGTCACCATAAATTTCAATACACATCCTCTGTATGATGTCATAAATGCAGAAGCTCTATTGTGAGGCCATAGCCAGAGTGATCTGTAAACAATGGCACCTGTAGACAACACGAAAGAAACAATAACAAAAAATGTAGGTGTTTCTCAAATTTATTATGATTTTATGATGTTACTTGAAAACAACCGATCTGGATAAACATGGCCAGAGCTCCATCCATCCTTCAGGCCATCCAGTATAGATATATTTCAAATATTTGTCCCTGTTTAGGACCCAAATCCCTTCATATCTCCTTCCTCCCTGATGTCCTTTTTTAAAGATCCCAGAATGTTTGACTGGTATGACTGTATTGCAGTGTTCTTAAGTCTTATATGTCACTATAGTTCATAAAT
Organism: Spea multiplicata; assembly: GCA_009364415.1. Taxonomy (NCBI): domain Eukaryota; kingdom Metazoa; phylum Chordata; class Amphibia; order Anura; family Pelobatidae; genus Spea; species Spea multiplicata. The sequence goes on from VKOC01018398.1 coordinate 12,915, forward strand.
AAACAGAAAATATGTTTGGAAATTAAATTGTAAAAATAAATTATGGTGAAATGCCTTAATCACATTAAGACACAAATCACATATGTCTCCATTTGGCCATCCGAAATGTTGGGAGGTGTGTAACCTGTGCCATTCACCTAGCCACTGGATGTATAGTTGGAATATCCAATTGGAATATCCAATTTTTGACTCTTAGACGTCTTTTTAAAGTCTGTGAATTTTTCCTACACTCCCTGCTTCCATTAAGTACTAGCAGCATAGCACTATCATATAGAAGCAGGCCTGATCTCACAAGGCTCCCCGTCACACACCCACACACTGTATCCCTCCGTAACTAAACTGCATGATCCCCAGACAGCTTGTGATGGCTTTATGATGAACAGCATACAGGTGCAATCAGCTGAAAGCAACTCTCATTGCCTGAGACCTGGGGCACAGACATAGCTCAGCACCCTGTATCCAGCAGTAGGCATGGGATAAAAGCTTGTAAAACATTTGTTTTAAGTCTTAAAATATCAAATTCCTCACAGCTCGTAATTGTGAGGTCGGAGCTGAGAATGTTTTTTATGATTAAAATAATCTAAAAGCGACAACAATGTTACAAATCCCCAATTCAGTGTAATATGCACTCTGGTTAAAAAAACCCTCTGGTATTTGTACTTGTGTTCTCTTGTTAACTACTTTGTTATCAAATATGAATACAGTGAATATATAACAGGAAAGGGTTAACCTAGAAACAAACTGCAACCTTATCTCGCATGCATGACCTTCACCCAATGGAGACACTCGGCCATATCCCTAATATGAGGATGAAAAGGAGCATTGTGACTGCCCCTGTTCTGGCACCACCAGTCTCACTGCTTGAAGACCCTTAAGAAGTGTCTCCTGTCAATTGCCTGTCTAGGGTTTCGCAGGCAGCACAGAGGTTCTCTGTCACACTGGGTAGAATCTCCCATGTGAAGTGACTGAAGACCTCTATGATTAGACCTATGTGCGGTGGCACAAAGCAATGTTTGACATTCCACTCTCAGACCGTAATTGAAATTCATTTTAAACTCAATAGTTTTGGGTTCTCAAATCAGCCAAGTGAAGTGGCTTTGACAGCTTTGGAAGTCACCTCTTCAGGTTGGCTGCCCCAGCAATCAGCCAACCACTCATGCATAGGCACTGCTTATGACATCATCTCTGGGGAACTGTCAACATCATGCACACATTAAAAGAGACCTGTAGCCCATAGCCTTCTACACTGTGTTACAACGACTACTGTACCAAGCAACCCAGTAGTCGTTGTAACACAGTGTAGAAGGCTATGGGCTACAGGTCTCTTTTAATGTGTGCAAGCAACCCATATACTTACTTTTGCAGACAAATTTTATTGTTAGCCAGTGGAGAAGTAGAACAATGTTCAGTGAAATGGAAAATAGTGTTAGTAAACCATACAAAAAATGGGGAAAAAAACAGTCTAAGCACCAATGGGTAAATCAATCTGAAAACAAATTGAGTACACATATCATATACTCTAGCCAGGACCCTCTATGGCCGTCTGCTTGGGACAGTGTAATTCCCAAGCAGACGGCCATAGAGGGTCCTGGCTAGAGTTACTGTTGGGGGGGAGAGATCCCATATACAGTATACTGTATGTACCATGAATAAACAAGTTTTAACATTATGTTAGTAGTATATAGTGATGCAGGAGGTCCATTTTAAAGATTTGTGGAAGTGGGAAGTGTTTGTGGTTATCGGTCACTGTTTTTTCTAAATTTTACTACAATACAATTATACTAACACAAGAGATGGACCTAATTGTGGAAAATCTTTAAATCCTGAAATTGCTTATTTTAATGTTTACACAACATATGAATTATTTTTCATGCTCTAATGATTAATGTACAACAATTTTGGGTGAAAGCTTGAATATCCGGTACACCAACAAGTAGGCACTTATCAGAACAAAAATCCTAATAAAACTACTGCTGTTCGTATAATTATGGTAACTATAAAATGTCCTGCCTTGTCAAAGTTACCAATCATAATTGTTTTACCTAGCTACATTTGGGATTGATAATTGGAAATTAGGAATCTCTTGTGTGAATGGACAGTTACTCTCTGGTGATTTATTTACTGTTATGTAAAACGAATAAAATCATTTTATTTTAATTTTGTGTTCCATTTGTGTTTATTTTTTGTTTTTGCTGCAGAAAGCAGTTTTCAGACACCAGGAGTTATAGCACCTTTTAGTTTTCATTTATTAGGTAGGTGATCACAACAGTGAAACTTTAAATTGTATACATTAAGAGCATCTTGATTTCACTACCACATGATTTCTCACTTGTAGAGATACTAGAACTTGACAGATATCTCCTGTGCACTCATATCTGCAGAAAGACAAATGAAGTGAAAGATATAAGCTGTCTTTTGTATATATTAATTATGTGTATATATATATATATATATATATATATATATATATATATTCTACAGCATATCATATTATTGCAATTATGGATGGATCATCTAGCAACTTGTTAAGACTTTCCTTATGTTTCATGCAGCTCACTAAGCAGGGTATGGGTTGGTCCTAGCTTGCATTGTGCCGTATACACCTCTAATTGCAAGGAACATTTGCGTGGTGATCAATGGCATATACTTGCCTAGGGCAATTACAGTTACAAAAATTACCCTGATGATGACACTCAGAAACCTATAGAAACGTCCTAATAACTACAGCTACAGCATGATGTTGTGACAGCTGTGTATGGGGTGTGCTAGCCTAAATGGGCTGGTTGGGGAGATTAGAGACTCCCCTTGGAGCCCATCCATTCAGCAGCAATGCACCAGGTAGCCTACTCGAATCAATAGAGCAGTTTGCCCTAGTTTTGAAGCAGAGGGGCTGCCACCTCTGTTGACCTAACCCATAATGTACCACAGGCGTACATCCAATATCTTGGTCTAACTTTGCTTGCTCAGCTCTATGATTTATGTAAAAATGCTGTTAAGTGAAATCCCTCATACATTCACTGTAAAACAGGTAGGAGTCCATTATAGGGGTTTACACAAGTGTAAAATGTCCCCTTTGGGAGGATACAGTGTTCTGATGGTGCAAGTTGTTGTTTGGCCTGTGTGACCCAAACACATGAGCCCAGCAAGCTACACAGAGATCACTGATAAACTGCTAGGGTGGAATACAATAACTCTCCTCCTGACAAGGATTATCCAGCAATGGCTTCATTTGCCTAAACGCTAAATTAGAGCTTAAGCAAGAACCTATCACACTAAAAATATAAGACCTTAATAGTCAGGAAAAGTGATAGAGAAAAACATATTAACATTCATTTTTGCGTACTATAAAAGCCCGTTTGGGCCAGTTAACATTTATGTTTTCCACAAAAGACATAAATAAGATCACTGTAAGTAGACGGCATTCTTCACCCACTTAGTTAAGAGTACAACATTTGGCTTTAAATTAATAACACTTTTATGTTCTCGGAGCATTGTTCCAGCAGCAATAGGGTTATGGATAGGCTTTTACTGGCCAGCTATTAACAAGAGGCCGGTTAGTAAGTAGGTGAAATGTTTGTATGATTGTGAAGAGGGAGGCAAAGGAACCTGCTGTATCGGAACAGAAGAGCCCCTGTGTATTTCCAACATGCCAGAACAGTGTCACTAAGCTAATACCACAGGCCAATCTATGTGAAACTGACTGTGACTTAATGCATGACAGATATGAAGTCAGGCATGGGGCAGGTCAGCTTAGGCTGGAAGTCAAGGGCTAGCTGTAAGAAAATGTGTTGTGCAGGGTTATTGTGATACCTGGCATACACAACTATCTTCAAATCCTTTAAAACCCTTGCATACATATGCGTTGTGCAATATACAACTGTTTTTCAGTCAGTAAGGGCTTTCTTGATGTTTATATTAGTAGCCATATGAATATTAATCATTAGACATAGGTTGAACTTGATGGACTTTGGTCTTTTTTCAACCTTATGAACTATGTTACTATGTCACTATGTTACATTCGGATTGGTACCAATTTTAATTTTATATTTGTTAGAATGTCCAAAAAAGAGTAGGGACCCCCAATTAAACAAACAAAAACCAAAATTGTTGTGTTTTTTTTTCTCACTCACACTCTTTCTCGCTCTCTCACACTCACTCTCAATGTCTTCCTACCATCTCGGCCATCCACTTCTTGTTCTTCTGTCTTCTTTATTCTGTCTTCTTTCTTGGTCTCTCTGCTATGTACTCTATAAACCCAACCTCCCAGAGCACTTCCGCAAAAGGGTAGAACATTATTTTGTCCTGGTATAGGAGTAAGAGTAAGAATGAGGTTAAGTAACGAATTACGTTTCCGAATTAACATAGCCCTGCAAATTTCATTTGAACCAGAAAGGCAGGAAACTAAAGTTGGTCTAAAGTCTAATCATCATATCTGCATTCTCGATAACACTCATAGTATCTAAAAATATGGCTTTCCATTGGCTTTTCAGATACTGTTTTTAACAATACTTAACTCTTTGTATAGATAAATAAATGACACATGACAAATGTAAGTCTGAGTGCTTTCAATGGATTGATACTTTAGGAATTGTGGGGGATGGACACATTGCAAAGTGTTCATAACCTGCTTCATGTGGTAACCTGTAATGGGTTTCGTTAAAAAAAAAAGAAACAGAAACAGAAATCCGAACTGGAAAAATGTATCCATTTTCTTTACTTGACTGCAAGACACAGTTATGACAGCTCCAAAACATGTCATGCAGAACAAATGGGCTACATAAGATTCATTTCACTGCTTATTTATTTCATAAATCAGCACTATATCACCGGTGCTTTGGGGGACAGTTTATCATCTTTCAGCCCTGACCTCTATCCTCTACCCCCTCCCCATTTCTCTTTTCTTGACTCCTCCACAAAAGTTTTTGCAGGCCGAAGTTTAAGCAAAGGACTCAAAATTGAGGTTTTCTTCTATCAACAGCACTGCCCTACTCCCCCTCTACATTTGTCAGGTCCTGATTATTGTGGAGCTTATTAATCATGATGGTGGTAGTTGTGTGGGGGATGGGAGGAAGATAAAGTGAGAGGAGTCAAAAATTTCTCTTGACAATGACCACAAGGCCTAACCTTGGCTGGCAGGCCCGTGACAGTGATAAATGCTAATAGGTATCAAAGAATCCTGGAATCCTAGGCTGTGTTTTGCTTTAAATAGTCTTTCTTTTAAGACCTGGGGCTATTTTCGCTTTTCTTTCTATAATGCTGTTTCATTCATGAATAGCAACTATAGAAAGCAACTTTGTACAGACAACATACTGAAAGATCACAATGTCTACCTGTCTATCTTTATTGTGTACCAAATACTGACCTCTCGTAGAAAAAAAATGGAATTCTTTTGTTAACATTTTAATTTTTTTCTATCGTTATTTTTTTAAACCATATATTTTTTATTTAAAACATGCGTGCAAATTAGCTTGCATTTTTTTTTACCTTTATTATCAGAAAATATATGTATACATGTGTGGATGTACATATATTATATGCGCAGGTTTGAGGGTGTTTCAGTGATTACTGTGTTTTCAGGTCAAATCCATTTTTACATTGATGTGTAAGGGTTAATAGTCCATTCCTACAAAACAAAAACCCTAGAAATGTTGTATCGGGCTGGATTCCCTTTTGCTGGCTGAGACAAGTAAATGTTATTATATGCAGGATTTGATTCCCATCAGTGGCAAACAGAAAGAGCCTTTAAAAATGTTGAAGAACTGGATCGACTTTAGCTGGAGCGATCAGGAAAGGGAGCGGCTTTTTGTGTTACCTGTAGACAAGGATTCACAGCGCCACTGCATGATGTGTGAAGGTATGTTTAACAAAAATGAAAATGATTAGGAAAAGTATATAATCAAGCTGACAAAAAGGAAAATCTAAGAGAATAAAAGTTTTTATCCAAAGGCATCATATGAATAAGTTAGGCATTAAGAGTAAAAATGATCTGTGTGGTACACTTCTGATCACTGTATCTCTAGACTGAATAGGGTGCATTCATTGTCACTGTTTATTTTTTGTAAACTTTTATTTTACATGATTTATAGTTTGCCTGTCAATTGTGTAGCACTACTACAACAGGGTGAGAGTGAAAAGTAACAGTATCATTAAAATTGACAACATACTAAATTGTAAGTGACACTGTGAAAAAAACAAAAATTACGTGCTACTATGGAAAAAGCAGTAAATAGGTGAAAAAAATATATATTAAATGATACTTCCCAAATTGGAACCGCAGCTACCCAAACAACACTTGTCCACAAAGTGTAAAAATACGCAAACGAAAATTAAAAGGGGGCGCAGGTACATGTAAGGGAAAAAAACAACACATGTTTTCCCTTACATGTACCTGCGCCCCATATAATTTTCATTAACATACTAAATTGACAAGAACATCTAAAACATATTGGTACAGAAGGAGAAGTGAGTCCTGTTCTTGAGAGATTATGATCATTTTTTTATGAATGGATTAGGAAATAATCTCCTAGAAACATAATTAAAGGGTAACACTCACTAGCACTTAGCAGCATTAAGTTAATTTATTGGGATGTGATTGTCGTAAAAGTACATTACACATGACATGTAACATGTAGCCTGTGAGTGCTGTAATGGAAATGGCAGAGATCTTAGAACATTGTGTTATGATCTAATATTGTAATGGTTCACAGATAGGTGTGTCTACAATCCTTGGCACTGAGATGTCACCAGATTATATTGGCACTCAATACCTAGGGTGAAGTGAAACCAGATGAGTTAAGTGGGAAAAAGTGTGAGGAGGAGCTGACGTGGAAAAGATGCCTCCTTTACTCTCAGACTTATCACTGACCTGGAGCATTATCAAAGTGGTTTCTGACCTCAGTGGGATGATCTGAAGAAACCTCTGAGTGTCTGTGAGCTGTGAGATTGACAGGTCTGACATACCAATACATGGGACTGGGTTTGCATCTGCATTTAACTGCAGTGTGTGTGTGAAGATATTCACTATTGCCTTATGCAGAATAAGGTTAAAATTTAAAATCTGTTATTTCATAGGGTAAATAAGTTTGTATTGGTATTTATAAAGTCAACATATAGGTCAAGCAGGAAAAGGAATGATATAGGTTACAACCTTGGGTACATTAAACATGTCAGATATATTGAAAACATCTGCAGTCTTTAAAATAATACAATGGCACTAATAGTGCCACACCACATCCATATGAAGAAAGCGCCCCTGATCAACATGGCTGGGCTTCCATGTTGTATGCATGTGTGACCTGGCAGGAGACTGACATGGGAGTAAACCGGGAAGGGGAGGGAGATACGTGGGCGAGGAGGGTAAAGGTGGAGGGAAGAGACGAAGAAGAGAGAAAAAAGAACCCTAATTAACACCCACCACAGAACAGGGACCTCTGAACCTGCCACAAACTCCAACTGATAGAACCATGTGTTTTGTTTTTTTTCCGCAGAATCATCAGGCGTTAGGACTCGTGTGTCCACTCCACCATCTGAAGCAACTCCCTGAAGGGCGGAGGAGAAGGCTGTCCTCAGTGTAGTGGGATGAAGGCCACTGTTTTTTGAAATTACGAGATCGGGATGGAAGTGTGCTGCAGAGAATTTAAGGTGTGAATGGTAATTTTCTTTCAGTGAATATATGCAGGAGGGAATGTATAAGGGACCAAAATGGGGCAGTGCTACCAGATGTAGAGATAAAAATCATTTTTTTTTTTATTTTACACTTTTCAACTTACAGTACGTGCTCAATTATAAGACGACCCCCCAAATTTGAATATTAATTTAGGGGGAAAAAAAGCCTGAATATAAGACTACCCTATAAGAAAAAAGTTTTATTAATAAATATTAATTGACATGTAAACTATTTTTTCATATTTAATAAAAACTATGATTGAGAAAAATGCATTTTTTGTTTTTTATGTCCTTTTATTTGCCAACCTGCCCTCAGTTATGCACATCTGCCCCAGATATGCTTTATACCACCCTTATATGCCACTCTGCCCCCCAGAAATGCCTTATACCACCTATTTGCCACTCTGCCTCCCAGATATGCCTTCTTATACCCCCTATATGCCACTCTGACTCCTAGATATTCCTTTTAACCCCCTATATGCCACTCTACATCCCTGATATTCCTTTTAACCCCCCATATGCCACTCTGCCTCCCTGATATTTTTTTTTATGATGCGCACAGACATCCTCCGCTGCTGCTGCTGGCACTTCCACCGGGGCTTCTATAAATGAGCACCAGAAGGTCATGTGACGTCATAGAAGCCGGCAGAAGTGCCGGCAGCAGTGGAGGTTGTCTGCGCGCACCGCACAGACTTCCACTGACTGCCAGAGAGGAGGATCCAGGTCCTCTGCAGCGCTGCGGGGGATCTGGATCTTAGTCTTGTAGTCAGACCTCTATTTGATTAGAAGACGACCTCGAATATAAGACAATGGTTATTTTTCCGAAAAAACTTGTCTTATAATCGAGCAAATACGGTATTTTGGGTTATGTGGTCCACTGTTAACATTATATCATATTCATATACCTCGGTATATGAATATAAGTAGCATACAATGTAACAGTAAAAAGTAAGTTGAAATAGCTGCCCCCACAGTATACACATAATGCAGGTTTTAAACTAGACATATGCATATGGTCCAAAAACGATTTAAACTATTTTATCAGTTCGTTTTTGGTCCATTTGTTTTCAGGTAATGGATTTCGTTTCCTGCTCATGCCGTTTGGCAGGAAATTCAGGGAAATTTTTAATTTGGAAATAAAATCTGTTGCCCAGTGCCCACATTCACTCTCAATCTCTCAGACTCTTACTCACACTCTTATTCTCATTCACTCTTTCTCACGCTCTCTAAATGTTTCCCTACCTTCTCTGCGGACGACCTCCGCCAACCAATTCCGCTTCTGTATCTTGTTCATCATCTTCGTTCGGATCTGCACGGACATAACCTGGCACCAATCGGTGGAAAGGATGTCTGCTAAAGCATCATCATTTTGCCCTCAATTCAACTTGGGGCAAAATGAAGGGGCTTTAGTTGACGTTGTCTCCTTCATTAGAGGATCGCAGAGAGGATGTCACAAGAAAGCTCCTTTATATTGATGCGAGTTCAAGTGAGGGCAAAATGACAGCACTTGCGGTGACTTCCTCTCTCCCAATTGAAGGGTGGGGAGAGTGTGAGAGAGTGTGGGTGAATGTGGGACCACAAATTTCAGATGGAAATTCTAAACTTTTTTGTTTTTTTTTCATGGGGAGGGGTCTTCCCTCGTTTTTGAAATGCCAAATTTAATAAAATTCTGTAAATTTGCAATTTGTACGAATCTGAATGCATACGTCTATTTTAAACATATATGTTGCATATTTTAATCTGCATATACTATTACCGTATTTGCTAGATTATAAAACGACTCTGATTATAAGACGACCCCCCAAAATCTGAGTATTAATTTAGGAAAAAAAGAAAAAGCCTGAATATAGGACGACCCTAAAGGAAAAAAGTTTTACCAATAAATGTTAATTCATGTAAACTATTTTTTTAATAAAAGCTATGATTGAGAAAAATATTTTTTTTGTTTTATTTTCCAACCTGTCCCCCAGTTACGCACATCTGCCCCAGGCTTGCCACTCCAATATGGCACTGTGGCCCATGATATGCCTTTTAACCCTCTATTTGCCACTGTGCCCCATGGTATGCCTTTTGACCCCCTATGTGCCACTCTGCCTCCAGAAATGCCTTATACCCCTATATCCCATTCTGGCATTTAGGGGGTTAAAAGGCATATTATGGGGCAGAGTGGCATATAGGGAGGCATAAGGCATTTCAGGAGGCAGAGTGCTCTATTAAATGCCCACTTAACACCACTCTGCCTCCTGAAATGCCTTATACCTCCCTATATGCCACTCTGCCCCATAATATGCATTTTAACCCCCTAAATGCCAGAGTGGCATATAGGGGTATAAGGCATTCCAGAAATGCCTATGCCCCCATATGCCCCCATTTAACACACACACACACACACACATACACACATACACACAGGGGCAGCGGGTTGATGTCTCCTTCCGCTGCAGCCGGAAGGAGGTGGAGTTGGCAGCGGGGGTTTGTCTGCGTCAGTCGCGCAGACCTTCCCCGGCTGTCAGAGATCAGAGTTCCCCGCACCGGTGCCGCACAGAGTTCCCCGCACTCTGATTTCTGACAGCCGCGGAAGGTCTGCGCGACGGATGCAGACAACCCCCGCTGCTAGCCACACCTCCTTCCGGCTGCAGTGGACGTTGTCTACGCGGATCCCATAGACGTCAACCCGCTGCCCCGGCAATACAGCAGGAAGCACTGGTAAGTGTTTGTGTGTCGGGGGGGGGTGTTAAATGGGGGGACAGGAGGATCCAGGTCCCCTGCAGCGGTGCGGAGGATCTGGATCTTAGTCTCATAATCAGACCTCTATTTGAGGTCTGATTAGAAGACGACCCCGATTAGAAGACGAGTGTGAAAAAAACCTTGTCTTATAATCGAGCAAATACGGTACATACGGTTATTTAGTATAATGAAAATAAAGTGTTGTACTCAATAATTTATGCCAATGCTAATGAAGTCCTGTTCGCCCACTGAATTGCTTTGCTCCATAGACTTTTATTAGTCGGAGTGTTCGTTTACCACAAGACACTATCATAAGCAGCAGTCAGGGTGTTTGTCTAGTAGATTGGGCCAAGATAACAGAGCTAGAACATATACACATGGATAATTTTCAGTTGTCAAGGAAAAAACTAAAAATATAGAAAAGAACAACACTTTTGAAAATGTATTTTTAATCTGCTACTGTTAAAAATAAAAAAGTAGGCATTCTCACTTACAAGACAAGAAAGAACAGAATAATATGATAATTCTGGTTCAATAAAACTACTGTATTGACATATATTACTAGCTGGCTGTACACAGAGTCAGTCTGGTGCCAGGGTGGACCAGGACTCTTGACACAGCCCTCCCTTATTGGTGCTGCATGCACAATCTCTTGCTTTCCACCATCAGTAAGTAATTACGTTCATTGGGAGGTAATTAATTTTCTTTTAACCTGCCAAGTTTAGATGATCTTGGAGAGCTGCTTTCTTGGTTGGTGTCCCAGAGGAACCATTACTGAGAAAACTAAGAAAACAGGACATTATATAAAACAGATCCTTGCCTCAGTCTCAGTCTAACCTTTCTGTGTATAAATGCCTCTAACTTCTCCAAACATTAAATGAAAACCTTCCAGAGATACGTGGAATGTTTAGCTTGCCAATATATTTTGCATATCCTTGAGGGAGAAGAACATTTAGTTTAAGCTTATACAATTTTGGGGGTCCATTTCTTAACAGTCTGTCAGTTGTCATGTACAATGTAATATGCATGTTATGTTACAAACTAAAATGAAAACAAAACAGTTAGAAGGGTGGCACATAGCATGAGATGAAACGGAAACATGCAAAAGCTTTGGCTCTAACTCTTAACATCATTAGCCTGGATTGATTAGCTTTTCAGAACGGAGACCCATGAGAGAGGAGGTCCATTCATAGTGCTCCCAGCACTGGTAAGAGGTATGTGGGCAGATAACAGATCAAAAGAGGTCAGCCTGGTTTTCAGTAAATTAAATGTAAGCTTATTTTGATAAGAACAAGTGTCTTTATTAAAGGAGCTGTTCCACATAGGGCCTCTTAAAATATCCCAGGTAGGCTCTGCATCATGCAGAGAGAAGTAAAGGAAAGGTATCTGGCATTTTGTTTTTCTCTTTATTGCTGCTGTCTCTTAAACTCTGTGTTTAGAATTGTATTCAAATTCTATAGTTGACTAGCAACAGAGTCCTGTCATTCCTCCAAAGTCCTCACTGATGTATTACATTATAGCAGTCTGACCACCAGCATCCACTCTCAACTGGCTCATTCATGTGAAAAAGCTATATGAGCTATATGGATCCACATTTGCAAAGTGATGGCTAGTGAGTGTGATTGATTAAGGTGTTCTGCGTGATAGGTGTGATGAGAGTTAGAAGAGCTTAAAGGTAAGGCCCATTCTGTGATGTCAGAGATGGTCAGGCTTAGGAATGAAGACAGACAGGATTCAAAGACTGGTGATTTTTACATCAATACAAGATACAGATTTTATTTGAACATGTTCATAATTAGACAACTGGGGAAATTGTGTGCGGTATCAACTGGGAATGAGGAGGTTAAAAACAAATGAGTCAGCTTAGTCTTTAATAATTTTGACCATGGCCTTTCTCTTTCATGGGTTTCATTACTATTGGGTTACAATATGTCACAGACACATGATGGTGAGGGAGGTTATCCCTTTGCATGATACTGCTGCACTGGAGACCTGAACTTGTTACAGGAGAACAACATTGTAACAGTAATAATACAGAGTTACATCCCTGATGATTGAAGTGTCTCATACAATTGTTCCTAGGACATGATCACATTTAGTTGCTCAAGAAACAAGGCAATAACCCCCTGTTTACCAGTGTTACAAAACATAAAAGATGGGCAGTTTTCATTATACTGACTGTACACAGGCAGCTGTGAGCATGGTCAATTGATTTTTTCCCAAGGGTAGCAGGGCTGAAACAAAATTTTTCATGTGCTTTTTTTTTACTACACACAGTTTTTTGATGAGTTTCCATAGCTGGTCAGCTGCACACAAGCCGAAGTTCACTATGAGCAATGTTAAGCGTCCACTGGTGTGGTGTAAAGCACACAACCACATTCTCTCGAGTGATTAAACTATCTGGGAGTCTGGTGAATATATCTGAATTTGGCGGATGCTACGAGAACACTACGTACTGGAATAAATATTGCCTACTGTAAGAGAGACTGGTGGAGGAGAGATAATGGTCTTGGGCAGGGTTTGGGCTAGACTCCTTAGTTCCCATGAAGGGTAGCACTAATGCTACAACATACAAAGGCATTTTAGATAATTGTATGCTTCCAATTTTGTTTCACCAGTTTTGGGGAAGGCCTGTCCACCTTGACTGTGTCCCTGCTCTCACAGCAAGGTCCACAAACACATGGTTTGCTGAGTTTAGTGTGGAGGAACTTGAGTGGTTCACACAGAGCCCTGACCTTGAACTTAACCTCATTGAACACCCTTGAGATGAATTGGAACCCCAATGGTGAACCAGGCCTTCTCATCCAACATGAGAGGACAACTAAAATATCTGTTACGTAAATTATTGTTAGAATCAAAAACTTTCCTGTGGTAGATTGACTGGTAAATTTTGATTTTATGCTTCCCATCTGTGTGTATGTGGAGTCCATCAGACATCAGTAATCATTTTCATACACGGAGTGGTTGGCAGCATACATAATAAACAACAATTATTGCTGTTTTCAGAGCAAAGAAGAATATAGAAAAACATGCCTCTGCTATGTAGTAGTGAGTGATGAATTTTGTAACGGAATTTAAAAAAGACAAACCCCTGAAACAGCAGATGTCTGTCTTATTTTATATTGCAACCCTCATCAACCAACCTGCCATTGGTTATTATAAACGAAACAAAGACATTATCATCCAAAAAAGATGGAAGTGAGAAGTGATAGGTAGTTTTGTAGGAGTTCTGGAAAGTAGAGCGGAGAGAGCACTCAGAGTTGCAGAGCACTAGATAAGACTTGTCTTTCTCCCTTTAATCTCCTCTTTGTCATAACATTGCTGCTGATTCCCATTCTACAAACAGACATTTAGAAGAACAGAGAAAAATACTCAAATAACACACAACAGAGCTGAAGAGACCTGGCACGGAAATATTGAGGTCAAGTATGAATTTATAAGGGGTGAAACAGCGGGGAATGTATCGCCCTGGGCCTGAAATAAAAAAGATGCCTCCTCACAGCGACATATCGGCATTTGATTGCCACACAAATTAACTCCATCATCACTTGCATGAGCCACAACACTTATAAAAAAATTGAAACAATTATTTTACAATTTGCTAAAGTTTTATTAATTAGAAGTCACAAGCTTCTTGTTCGGAAACCAGGATTAATTTTTTTAATGAAATACTGTATTAAAACATCAACAGAGTTACTTTCCAAGGCGTATTATTGCTGAGTTAAGTAGACAAGAGATAATTCACTATTTGCACGTTTGAGTTTCCTTTAAATTGCAGCTGTCAATGCCAATGTATGTTGGGTTTCCATCATGGGGAACCGTTTTTTATATTTCAGAATGAATTGCCAAGTAAACATGTTAGGGTCTTTCACATTGTGAATCTGCAAAGTTCAGCTAGCAAAATGCTTACAGTTGAGGATGAAAACCCAAAGTGACAGCAATTGGGCTTGAGGACCAGACCAACATGGGGCATCTTAGCCATAGATGGTCAAGCATCCTATAAGTGTAGAAAACATATTTAAGAATGTATAAATTCAAAGCGTTTTAAACATAGAATATGCAGCAGTCTACAAGATTTCACACAGTATCATAGAGCAGAATAGCTAACTGGCAAGGCAGCAAAAGTGTTAAGAGATGGGGCGTGATCCTAAAAGCCTCAAGAGATACAAAGTGCCAAATCAGTGGTTATAGAAACCCTGCTGCCGTCCCTGGCCCTCATCCAACCCTATTGTCAAAGGCCAGGTATTTTGCAATATAAGGAGCCCTAATGTATGACTGGGATTTACCTTGTCAGGCACGGAGCTGTTGCTGTATTTTCTTTGCTCTGTGCGTCTGCAGCGCATAATAGTGAGGGATTACTCCAGTCTATTCCAATGTCATGCAACTATTCCACTAATCACTAATTGCATTGTTCTAAAGCTCCCGCTTTTCTCCACAGTAACTTTCTATTACATTTTAGTCACTACTGCCTTTCTTTTTTTTTTTCTGTCTCTTTTCTAGCTGTTCCTGGTTTGGCAGCTAAATGCTGTCTATCATTTTAGCATCAAACATTCTAAGCTTTTTGCTTCGGACTGGATGTTTCTTTTTGTTATGTTGTTGTTGTTTTTTAGTTTAGGAGACTGAATCTGTATTTATCTGTATAACATTTAGTATTAAACAACAAGTAAGTAACTTTTACTTTCCCTAAATTCAACAGGAAAATCACTTGTTATATATAAAAATATATATAAAAAATATGTGGGTGGACTATATTAGGCAGCAAGTGAACATTTTGTCCTCAAAGTTGAAGCTGGCAGCAGGAAAAATGGACAAGTGTAAGAATCTGAGCAAGGGCCAAAGTGTGATGGCTAGACCACTGTGTCTGAGCATCTCCAACACTGCAGCTCTTGTGGGGTGTTCCCGTTCTGCAGTGGTCAGTACCTATCAAAAGTGATCCAAGGAAGGAAAATCGGTGAACATGCGATAGGGTTATGGGTGCCCAAGGCTCATTGAGTCACGTCGGAAAAGGCTGGCCAGATCCAACAGACGAGCTACTGTAGCTCAAATGCTGAAAAAGTTAATGCTGGTTTTGATAGAAAGGTGTCAGAACACACAATGCATCGCAGTTTGTTGCGTATGGGGCTGTGTAGCCACAGTAAGGGTGCCTATGCCGACCCCTGTCCACTGCTTAAAGCACCTACAATGGGCACATGAGCATAAGAACTAGACTACGGAGCAGTGAAAAAAGGGGGCCTCGTCTGATGTACTTGTCTCATTTTCTTTTTTTCGCTTACCTGGAGAACACATAGTACTGGTATGCTCTATGGGAAAAAGGCAAGCTGTTCTATTGGGAAACCTTGGGTCTTGACATTCATGTGGATGTTACTTTGCCACATATCACCTACCTAAGCATTGCTGGAGACCATGTATACCCTTTCATGGACATGGTATTCCCTGGTGACATTGGCCTCTTTCAGCAGGATAATGCTCCCTGCCACAAAGCAGAAATGGTTCAGGAATGGTTCAAGGTGTTGATTTGGCCTCCAAATCCCCAGATTTGTTTTGGCAACAAAAGAGGGACCTACACAATATTAGGCAGCTGGTCATAATGTTATGGCTGATCGATGTGTGTATTGTGTATATTATATATTATATATATATTATTTTTTTTTTTTACTCAATACACTACAGTGGATATAAAAAGTCTACACACCCCTGTTAAAATGCCAGGTTCTTGTGATGTTAAAGAATGAGACAAACATAAATCATGTCAGAACTTTTTCCATCTTTAATGTGACCTATAATGTGAACAATTCAATTGCAAAACAAGCTGAAATCTTTGAGGGGGAAAAAAACTCACAATAACCTGGTTGCATACATGTGCATACGTGTGCACAACTGAGGCTGTGTTCAGAATTAACCAATCACATTCAAACTCATGTTAAATAGAAGTCATTACACACCTGCCATCATTTAAAGTGACCGATTAATCACAAAGAAAGTTCAGCTGTTCTAGTAGGATTTCCTTACATTTGCTTAGTTGCATCTCAAAGCAAAAGCCATGGTCCGCAGAGAGCTTCCAAGGTATCAGAGGGATCTCGTTGTTGAAATATATCAGGAGAAGGGTACAAAGGAATTTCCAAAGCATCAGATATACCATGGAACACAGCGAAGACATTTTCAAGCGACAATATGGCACAACAGAGACGTTACCAAGAACTGGATGTCCCTCCAAAATTGATAAAAACAACGAGAAGAAAACTGGTCAGGGAGGCTTACGAGAAGCCTACTGCAACATTAAAAAAACTGCAGGAATTTCTGGCAAGTACTGGCTGTGTGCTACAAGTGACCACAATCTCCCGTATTCTTCATAGGAATGGGCTGGCAAGGGTGGCAAGACGGAAGCTTTTCCTTACAGGAAGCCCGGCTGAAGATTGCAAAAACAAACATCAAGTCCCCCAAAACCACATGGAAAATTGTGTTACGGTCTGATGAAACCAAGGTTGAACTTTTTGGCCATAATTCCAAAAGGTATGTTTGGCGCAAAAACAACACTGCACATCACCAAAAGAACACCATACCCACAGTGAAGCATGTGGTGCGCAGAATCATGCTTTGGGATGTGTTCCTTTCAGCTGGAACCAGGGCCTTAGTCAGGTAGGAGGAAATTCTGAACAGTTCCAAAGACATCTTAGGAAGATGAAGATGAAGTTCACCTTTCAGCACGACAACGACCCAAAGCACACATCCAAATCCACAAAAGCATGGCTTCACCAGACGTTTTGGAATGGCCCAGGCAGAGCCCAGACCTGAATCCAATTGAACATCTGGGGGGGCGATCTGAAGAAGGCTGCGCACAGGAGATGTCCTCGCAATCTGAGAGATTTGGAGCGCATTTGCAAAGAAGAGTGGGTATATATTGCCATGTCAAGATGTGCCATGCTAATAGACTCCTACCCAAAAAGACTGATTGCTGAAATAAAATCAAAGGTGCTTCAAAAAGTATTACTTTAATGGTGTGCAACCAGGTCATTGTAAGTTTTTTGAATTGTTCACATTATAGGTCACATTAAAGGTGGGAAAGTTCTGACATGATTTATCTTTGTCTCATTCTTTAAGATCACAAGAACCTGGCAATTTAACAGGGGTGTGTAGACTTTTTATATCCACTGTATATACCCTATATATATTTAAACAATATTGGAACCACATCTCTTTCCCATGTAATATTGAAATCACTGGATAGATTGTTAGTTATTTATAAATTAATGGAAATAACAATAACCTGATTCATAATTGCTATACTTCTTGACAATAGCACCATGGTCTGTTTCACAGTCTTATATGCAATTAACAGTGCACCATTGGGCTTACTGCTAAACCCAACTTTTCTAGAAGATGGATATTGGGATCTAAGCTCTTTTCTACGCACTTATATTATACAGCAAAAATAGGAGCCAGTAGTATGTTGACAAACATCTTGGGCAATAAAATATTATAGATCAATGAGGAATTAGTGAAGCTCCTTCTTCACTGGGGGAGCTGAGGTTGTTTGTTTGGGCAAGCAGGTTACAGATAACTTTGTTGGACAACATTTTCCAGGATGCCCCTTTAGCTAGGTAAATGTTAGAGGTACCTATTTAGGGAGGCTGGAGAGGGGGGAGTTCATGGAAGAGGGATGTCTTAAAATTGCAGCCTAATTTAAGTGCTATAAATTGTGTTTATCCCAGTTTCGCACATTGCTCTGATTAACACTTGAATCACACCTGAATGCAGTCTTCTTATTGATTCAAATGCCTGTTTACGCTTATATTTTTTGTTAATAATCATAAATAACACATTTTTTAATGTTTATTTTTTGTATTATACTACAAGTTTTATTTGTCCAACATAGAAAAAGAATATGAATTTTTAGGACATTAATTGCATTCTATCTAAAGATAAATGGTATAAACTTTGACTGCAGACTGTAGCGAATAGCTGATAGGGCTATTTCCATATTGCTTATGTAAATTCAGTCATGTCATGTTAATACTGAAAAGAGTAAGATAATACCTTTTGATTGACATGGGTGTTTAAGCACTGCTTATCCTTTGTTCTTAATATTAGAACCATAAATTATATCACAGCCGCATGGATTTTGTGCTGCAAAAAGCTGACACTACCATAAAATATACCAAGAAACAATGTGAAATATTAACAAAATGAAATTAAATCCCTTCAGAGCATTAACCCCTAATGTGATCTGTACAGCACTGAAAAGGGTAAAAATAGACTACTTATGAAAAGTGCATTTGTTCTCCCATGCAAACAATAACCTGTGTTTTTATGACAAGTCCTTCCTTAACAGTTCATGTGCTGGATTGAGAGAATGATGATCTAAAGATATTTTTGGGTGAAACTTATTTTCATTTACTGGTACAGTTTAATGTCCAATTAAATAAAATGCATATCAAAGTACATATCAAAGTATCAATATATATTAAAATAATTTAAAATAAATATTTAAAAACGTTACTTAGGGAGATGCTGCAGTTCCCTGCTTCAGCCATGGTCCAAAAAATTCTCACCACTGATTGGATGACAATTGGAGCCAATCAGTGGCAGCACTGGCGCTAACTCGTGGTAAGTATATCAAATCACAAGTCATGCGTTTGGTCAAATGCATCTCCTGCATTTGAAACGGCTGGGGGCAAAGAAAGGGGAGATTATACACACATTTGCAAGAGGGGCACCAAGTAAATTTAAAGGAACCTCTTAGTTATCATGAGACTAAAAAATACATATAATGGCCAGAGTATCCCTTTAAATAGGTAAACAATACCAAAGAGGTTATTTTAGTACAGCAAGCTTCCCGTGTGTCATTTAACCAATTAAAAATATTTTTAGATCTTTTCCACCACCTCTTACGCCAGGGAGAGTGTTAGCCTCAACAAGAGTGGGAGTATATTTACCGGATATAGGGATGCTTTCCTAGTTGGAAATAATTAAGAACACATAATCATAACTCTGCAAGGTCACAATGTAATTCTCTCTGCTCTGTGTGTTGGTTGTACTTTTGATATAATGTGCAACAAAAATGTTGACATAAAGCCTAATTGGCATTGGACACCTTATATTTCCAGTGTTATGTTAGTCCTGGAGGATTTTTTATGTCCCATTTTTAGCTTAATTAGATTTTTTTCATTTGGGTAGTTGACAAACACCCTCACTCAGCATAAGACACTTGCAGCTGCCTCAAAGTATGTTGTGTTCTAAGAGCAGGGTGAAAACTGCAAGGTAAGTGTAAAGTTAAATTATCAATACATATTCATATATGTAAATGTAAGAAATTGCTTTGTGCGCAGTGTGGTACGTACATTTGATACAAATCTGTATTTACACCAGATCTCCATTACACCAGATGAGCATGTTGGATCACTAGGACTTTCACACTCACACCATTATAACTGCCAACAGTCCCAAATTAGCCTGGATGTCCCAATAACTAAGATCATGTGTTGGCTTCAAATGTCCCTCTCACTTATTGTGACTTAGCTGGCTATATTTGCATGTGGAAAAGAGAGGTGAAGTTAGGGTATTTCATGGTTAGATGGTGTGATGTGCACATGGAAAGCAGTATAATGCATTGGACTTTGATCAAACATACCCAAAAACACATTCCCCCCTCTAAGGTGATCACAACGATCAGCCATGTTTTTTTAGGACACATACACATTTACAATGGTGTTGTGCAGTATATGGGATAAATGATTACGAAAGAAAATCAGTTTACACATTTCACAAACGGAAACATAGCAGTCACCAACATATGAAATGTATATGTGTCCTAGAAAAAACGATCAACGGGGTCACCATACCTTCCTCACTCAAAGGCTCCAAAATACACACTCTCACAAACACATACCATCATAATTATGCAATGTGAATTGTGAGCTCAAGTGTGAAGACAGTGGGCAGCCTGTGGAACATTTACTTAATTCTGAAAAACAAACACAAACACAAATTCTGGAAGGGCTCTAACTGTCCACAGTTTAAAGGTCTCTAAAAATAAGACAGTAGAGAGACTAATATAGTACTGTTATTATTATTATTGATTTATATAGAACCATCATGTTCCATAGCGCTGTACAATGGATGGACAGGACATAACAAGTATTATATAACATAACAATTTGACTTACAGAAACAACAGGGGAGGAGGGCCCGGCTCAAATGAGTTTGTAATCTAGATATAGTAAATAGTGAATCTTTGGTTTGTCAGATATTGGTTTTCTCCATGAAACCACAGAGAATGCTGCTCTCATTTTTTTATGCAACAGTGTATTACACATTTGGGTCAGGCATAAAACTTTAGCAAAATGAATAAATCAAAAGGTGCCAAATTGTTCCAATGTTTACATTTCTCCCAAAGTGTGACACACACCAAAAAATAGACCTGTGAATGAAACAATGCAAGGCCATTCCATCAAAATGTGGAACATTCTATGTTTGGGGGTTTTTAAATAAAAAAAGTCGAATGTGTCACATTTGATATGAAGGCTAGTAGTTCCGTTTTGGCATCTAATTTTGTAAGTCATGCTTTTGGCATTGTTCCTATTGCATGCTTCCGCACGCTTTCTACATTACCCCCATAATATTTGTTGCTACTATATTTATATCATTATTATTATAAATATTTAGTAAGCTATTATCATTTATATCTTGTAGGTCAATATAACTTTTGTAATGGGAGCTAAGAGCATGTGACTTATATATAGTGTAAGAGAACACATTCCACGAGCAGCCTGTCAGCCATTTCAGGGTCAGTAGGGGCAACACATTATTAAACATTATTACAGCCCCAATGCCAAAGTTATAAATAGAGGCAAAAACAGGCAGCTGCTCATCACAGGGCAACAATCCTGCATCTCTCCACAGGAAAGAGGCATGACATTATCATTATGAGACATACACAGGACTTAAAAGCAAGTTGGAATTTGAAAGCAATATTATCTTAGACACAGTTATGTACCTTATATAATAGCCAAAGTGGATTTAGGTCCATTACCATTTTAGTGATGGATTGTAGTACTTCTGTACTCCTAGGGTTTGGGCGGGAAACGCCAACCAATCACTGGCTCTGCTTGCACTCATTCCATGTACAGCCCACCCCTTTATTTCCTATTTTGGGTTAACCACGCCCTGAGGTGCAGCATGCCACACCTCTCTTACTGTTATAACGAGCTGGAGGTATGAGAAGCCCCCACATTGTTGTAGGAAAATTATTGGGAATGTCCACTTCTCTTGTCAAGATTAACTTTGGGTCTTAAAGTATTACTGTATGTTGTCAAATACAAGGCTTGCGTTGTTTGGGGGTTTTTTTGTTTTTTTTTGTGATGAGACTGCCAACAAAATTTCTTGCATCTTTCATTCCTTACATATGTACTTTTTTCCCAAAATACCCATTGAAAACACTTTGGTGCACCATATAATAAGGTGCCTTTATATTCTGACAAACAGGGTATGTTAAATTATAATTTCGGAGATAGTTGGTTCAGAACCTTGAAAATAACTAGAGTAGAGAATTAGAATGTTGCGCTAAGGGTTGTTAATGTGAATGGATCCTTTCCACATTACCTCTATATGAAATAAGAATACATTATTTGCATTAAGGGTATAGGCCAATGATATTTCATTCACCTTTATAGAAATGTTGACATTTCTTCTAAGAAGTTTGATGGCAGCACAATATGTTACTAATGTCTTACACCTGTCTGAGGCTTAATTCGCTTATAATCTTGGAATTCTCAGTTTTAGACCAATCTCAGGTTATATAGGCAGCTTCTGGAGCAAAATTCTTCATAGTGTACTCTTGTTTAAGGATATCTGAGTATTCTAAGTATGGAATAAGTTTTAATGAGTCTTCTCAGCCACTTTTAGCAACTCATTGCACATGAAAGATGGCTAGTGATTAATTAAAAATGTGACAATACAATAGTATAAGAGATCTGTAATACACTTTTACAGAACAACATTTTTCAACCTCCGGCAACATTGTCATAATTTTCAAAGTGAGCATTAGAGTTTCTAACACTGCATAGAAACCATTTTGTTGGCACGACCGCCAACAATTCTCCAAATACTGTTTGCCCTACTAATATCAATATATGCAATATCACTAATGTCAAAATAATTTAGGCATTACTATAAAAATGTAACATAGTTATGGCTTCGATGAGACTTTCGGAACAAGAAGTTCACATTGGGATGATCATTCCCTCAAACTGAGGCTATTCTTAGGCCAACTTAATCGTTAGTGAATAGATTTTCAGCAACTTGTTGAATAGTGAATTTTTTGCATGTGCTAAGTTCAGCTGGAGTGCAGCCAATCTCACCGAGTTTTTAGCTACCTAATTTGAATAGGAATTATTGGTGCAGGTGATACCAGAAATGAGTTGAATATGCCCGATTTGCATAGCCCTGCCAGGCCTTAGCGAGACATGATGTTTATTAGAGTTGCCCTTAGAAACCTTGTGTAAAAATATAAATTAGTTTCTACCACTCCACAAGCAATTCTAAACATCATTATTCTGCAGTTAGTAATCGATGTGCTCTCTATAACTGCAGAGCACACAAGGTCTTTATATTTATATTTATTGAACCTATATACTGTTATATGGGATAAATGTGCTTAATAGTAAGCGCGGGAGGCTGGTTGGAGCCCCATTAACCTCCATTAACCTCCATCCAGCCCAATATGGCTGAAAACATGGAGAATAAATAGAGAGAGACATATGAATATTGTGTCTAGTTGGGCTGCCACATAGGAATTTCTGCTATAAGTGTTTGCTTTCCTGATTTTCAACATTGTACAAGGCAAAGCAGCATGTACAACAGTGATCTGTAGATGCAATTTGTAATTTTGGACTTGTTATTATTAGTTGAAACAGGTTATTGTTTCTGGTTCTCACTGCCTTAAGGAAGAGTTAAATTACAAAAGTGTTTTGACCTCAATGAGCAGTACTCAATGCCAAATGTAAATAATAGGGCCTGAGACATTTACTCTCTTGTTATTGATATTTGTAGCTCGAAGGAAGTAAATGTAATCCTGTACATTTAATACCCCTGGCATCCCCATCTCTGTATTCTTTTTGGGTTTGTCAAATATTTACATGAGTAAAGACAAGGGAAGAAAGATGGAAAGAGAGAGAGACAGAATAGAGAGAAAGGCAAACACAGAGACACTCATACAAACACCAACACACACCCAGACACTCACACAACACACAAACCTAGACACTAATGCAGACACATACAGACATACTAATACACACACTAACACATGCACATACACACACTCACCCTAACGATATATCTAGACTGTAACACAAACCCTGACACTCACATTAACACACCCAGACACTCACTATAACACACACACACAGATATTGACACATACACGGCCAGACACTGACACTCTCACACACAGACACCCATACCAACACACAAACACATACTAACACACAGACACATGCCCATACACTTTCAGACACCTAAGCTTTGTGCTCATTGAACCGTTGCTGATGCTTTTATAAAGACTGCATATACAATATCAATATACATACCAAACGGAATGTGGCACTGTTCCGACCACATTGATGGAGACCAGGCTATCCTGTTCACACATCTAGATGTTACAATAAAGCCTTTCACTTTTGGTGCCAGAATATGACTGTTATGCTTGGTGTCATTGTGTGAGGCTATGTGTCTCGTTTGGAAGGGAGTCATCATGGTGAACATTCTGTCCTTCTGAACCTTCCTGCCAATTCATTTCACAGAATAGACATTGTGTCTTTCAAATCACAGGACTTAATCCAGGTACAAAGGGCAGAAAACTCACAACTCAGCAACATTGTTAGGCTCATGTTATGTGGCTCAAAATGGAACAATATGGTCAGGGCAGATAAATCCAAAGTGGCCTCATCGGCCCCTTGCCACCACCCCTCCTCTGAAACTAACATAGATACTGGCGCACATTTTACACATTCTCGCACTGACACATACACATGCCACAAACATACGCACACTAATACACACCAGAACACACATGCCCACCTCACTATCTTACACTCTCACTCTCTCCCTCCCCTCACCACTTACCTTGCTTTGACAGCAAGGCTGCATTCCCACTTCGCCAAGTGGACTGGAATTTATTTTTACATTTGGAGCGGGGAGTATGTACAAGATTTTGGGATATGTGTACTTTCATATCATGCCTGGGAGTTCTACTTATTTACCAATGATGCTCCTGATTCCCAGTTGATATGCCTTAAGAAGGTTGTCTTTAGACCCACCTCATACCTATGCAGTTCCTCCCATTTAAATCCTTTACACTAGGAATTGAAGCAAGAGGAGCCAATGGTGAAGACTGCACTAATGGAAATTCAACACAAGTAATATGCAACTGAAATAATAGAATAATAGATAAATCATATTTAAGCAATATCAATATTTTTTAAGCAGATGTCCTATAATTCAGCTTTTGTGGCATGATTTATAAACCGTATGATGTATTTGTTGCAACAAACTGGGTTTTATAAGTAAAGTAGGCATTGCATTAACAACTAACTAAAACTTGCACTGCAGGGGATCTGATTTGTAGCCTTTTTCTGAATGGTACATCATTGCAAACATATTATATATTGGAAAGGCTCATATTGTCATATTGATTACATTATTCAAGGGACTCTAGATAGACTATACAGAATGGGGAAACTAAGTTATAAGATGATGACTGCCCATGCCCAGGTACACTTGATTGGTAGAAACCCCTTTTGCAATTATGTTTCAACTAGAAATGTCCTTGCTCTCCATTTAAAAGTGACCCCAAACTTTTGAACAATAGTTTATATAAGCTTGTTGGACTCCTGTTACAAAATCATGGGCATTAATATGTAGTTGCTTTTCGGCAATAAAAACATCCACTCCTCTGGGAAGGCTTTGCAGAAGATTTAGGAGTGTGTATGTGTGTGTGTGGGGACTTTGTTCCCGTTCTGCCAAAAAATAATTTGTGAGGTCGGGCACTGATGTTGGACAAGAAGTCCTGGCTTGCAACCTCTGTCCCAGTTCATCCCAAATGTGTTTGATAGGGTTCAGGTCAGGGCTCTGTGTGTGTCTAGTCACGTTCTTTAGCATCAAACTCATCCAACCTTGCATTTAAGACCTTGCTTTGTGCATGGGGGTACAGTCATGGTGGACCAGGAAAGGACCTTCCCCAAACTGGTTTAAAGCATATAATACAAAAATAAGATATTGCACAACATATACATGCTCCTAACAGCCCAGAATTAAGGTATAAGGTATTTCAGATACACTTATTCTTTTGTCAGTGCATTTGTTCCTGGTAGTTCTTAGCACCAGGGGATTCAGACAGCTGTCTGTGGTGCCTGAACCAGGGAGAGCCAACAGCCAAAACCGGAAACTATATACAAATATCCCAAAAATATTTTTATTTTTTTTTAAATGTAATTAACTTATCATTAAAGGGTAAAGGGAATGCTATTCTACAGTATTTAAAATAACTGAGATAGACAGCATGATGTTCTCCAATGGTCATCTGCTTTAATGATCAGAAATATTATCTGGAAACACCTCTGGTAGATGAACCTGCCAAACCACAGAAGGAGCTTGTTAGTGGCATTCTGCTCCAACTCCCAGTTTGATGGTTTGCTGCTTGGATTGGGTGCAGCTTGTTAGCAGCTGATGTCTGCTTCATCCTTCTCTGTCTGCTTCTTCAACATCGGATCAACACTCTGCTTCATGGCAGGTCTGATGTTAATAAAGAGCTGATCGTATTGCTCTGGGCAGCCACTAAGAACACATCTCCCCCTAAATCAATAAAATTAATTGAATCCAATTAAAACACAATGTCATTTAACCACTACATCCAGTATAGATATAAAGGAGAATTACGTGTCTTGTCTGCTGTCAGTCCAGATAGCCTCATTGACACTACAGGATATGTAGCTTCATAGACTTCTGTGTAATGCACAGCAATTTACACAGAGTTTCATACAATACATATATTCAAGGGGTATGACAAGACTAGAATTGACAGACTAAGACAAAGCGATACATTAGGTGGAGAGAGCCCTGCTTGTAAACTTTCAATCTTGCGGCCTAGTGCCATATCCGGACACTCAGGGTAAGGACGACGGCTGGGAAAATACATCGTAGTAACATGGGTACAGATTTTTATTTAAATGTTATTTAAGCTTCATCTAGATCAAGGCAACTGGGGATCTCTTGAAAAGAGTAAAAACACCTTATAACCAAAAGTATACAGACATCTGACCATCACACCTACACTACCATTTAAACATTTGGGTTTACTTAGAAATGTCCTTGTTTTGAAAGAAAAGCAATTTTGTCCATGAAATTGATCAGAAATACGCCGCAGATGTTGTTAATGCTGTAAATGACTACGGTAGCTGAGAAAATATTCTTGATTAAATATATTTTATCACTCCCATCACTCCTGCGTTCCAATGGGTGCTAATCCAAGTTTAAAACTAACACTAAGACTGCAAATCTCAAAAATTTGATACGCTTTGGCACATACTCTCTATGATGTCCATGATTAGGTACGAATTGAGTTTCTTACTAGTGCATTTCATCATGTAGACTTACATGAAGCATGTCAAACTGAGCCTGTAACTGCCAATCACTCTGTTCCAGCTCTCCACCTCTCCCCGCGTCATATCTATCCCCACACAGCTCGTCCTGAGAGTCGTGTACAAAAAGCAGCAGAATTAAGACTGTCCCACTGCAAAATCCCACTGCTGACAGATAGCAGTGTTAATAAGGCAGAATGGCTTATTGCTATTTCTTGAAGATAAAGGACGGTGATTATTTGGTTTACTATATGTGATAAGTAGTTTACCTGCCTGGATTCTTTGGACCCACTCTTGGTACTAATTCATCCAAAAGCTAAACACTGTAATGAGTTTTCACAAGCTCTTGTTTGGTAAAAGATATTTTCAGAAGAAATGATTAAAAGGACTCAGGAACCTGAATGGTGTTTACTTTGTGAACAGATTCTATATTGGGGTAGCAAAATAAATCATAAACCTTTGCATATTTTTTAATTATTCTATCTACTAATATATAGTTTATTCCAATATGGTACCAAGCTTTAATGACATTAATGGGAGATCCCTTGACCTATGCATTTGTTTGCAACTCCTTCAATGCAATATGCAGATTTTTATGTGTTTCCACTTTCTCAAATCACTATAAGTTTCATGTCTTTTTTTATGTTACATGCCTAATCACACATCATTGCTGCTCTTCCTTCAAATTCCACTTGACTCATCAATTTTGTTAACTGCTGGTTTAGAATAGTCCCATTACTGTTTACTGGTTCTCTTAAAATACCCCAGTTAATGGGTATATACTGTTACTTACATCTAAAAAGTCCTGGTTTTCACAGCATAGACCAATATTGCAAGTCCGACTTTGCTATTGGGGTAAGGTGATGGGGACCAAGTCTCCCACCCAATTGCTTCCGGGACCCCACTGTGGCCACCTCTGGGAAAGGCCCTCCATGCTTCTTGTCACATCCCAAAACATAGGGGGACATCTGAAATATTGGGGGACCCCATATCTAATATTATAATCCAGTGCAACATTAAAGTGACAGGGCCACAAAGTGCCAAGCATAAAATTAAGGAGTACATTTGGGCAAAGCATATTTTTAGAATTTAAAGAATTTAAAATATTTTTAAGGTTTTAAATCCCCAAAGGAGTCAGGACTACATTTTTGCGGTCTAACTGAATTGACAACGTAAAGTACAGAGGGGAATAAATAGACTGTATAGGGGGTGTAAGGAGATGCCTTGTATGCACCACTCTGCAAAGAATTAGAGAAGCATGTAATGGATCCCCTCTCGGCCTGTCTCCCTGTCATAGGATGTGTCTCTGCCGAGGGCCTGGGGTGACGTATCTGTGGTTTGCAATGCCACCTGTTGTCATGGAGCTCACTTGTGGTTGGTAGTGGAAGAATCATGTACAAAAGCCATCATGAGTTGGGATCTCACAAGCTGAAAATCCTGCCGTACTTCCATGCCCTCAAAGCTTGTGTGCTGCCTTTTCTGAACAATTACATGCTATATATTCGTCTGTCAATAGGCGAGATCCCCTCAATTTGTATGACACGCTTTAACGCAGGCCCCGCCAAGCTTACTGGAATGACAGCTATGCCCTCAAACCATAGTCTGGGATGCTCTTCACCCGTCTGCTCCAAGGGATGGAAAAGACTAGAATATAATTACCAAGTTGTCATCTGAACTGCAGGCCTGTGATTACTCTGACATTTCCAAAGACATTAACCGTTTGAAGCGGCAGCAGCACTGGACTGATTTCTGATCAGTGTAAAGATATTGCATGTTTTCAATTCATCACATGTTACAAATGGGCTTCTTTTATTTTTTAGAAAACATTTTATCTTTCACCCAGGTATATAGTGAACTTAGTAGCACCCTCTTTAGATTAGAGGTTCATGTCATTTACGATAAAAAACACACACAATAGACATAACTTCATACTGTTTGCAGTTTACTAAAGGCGCTGTTCCACTTGACTCAAGAGAAGGTCCTGATTTCAGTGTTGCTTTTATGTAATTAAACATTTAAAGAGGAAAATACAATGACATCTTTTCCAAGGTTTAGTTGCTTAACATACCAAAGAGGATCCAATTAATCATTTGTCTGTGTTAAAACAGCACCTTTTAAAGTCAAATATAACATATATATATTACCTGTCATTTATCTAAATTAGAAAGTGTTTTTTTTAATGCTTGATCTCCAACAAGCAGTAAAACATCTTTTTATTTTTCAAATACATAAAGAAAGCCGGATGATTTCACTTCTGTTGCTGTTGTTAAACATTTGTGCATGCATACATTTTATTGTTAAATGAAACTAACCTTTAGTGCAGTCTTTTTGATTAAATGCACATTGTAACGGAGCTGGCTAGTCCGACCGACTGCCTCCGCTTCCTTGTGCTCCCTTAGCCTGGGACAACACACTTTCCCCGGTTCCCCAGTCACTAGCTGAGACTCAGTGTAGGGGAAAACCAAACGAAGACTGATTTATTTTAGACACACAGAGCTGGATATATCCAGCCAAACACACATTTACATAAAAACAAGATATTGGGACACAAACCGCCCCCTTAATCTGCCTCCCAGAGACAACAGGGGCAGTAACGGGATTAACAACACAATAGGTGGGGGAGACTGATTTATACATTAAACTAAAACAATGGTGGTCACTCCCTGGTGGCAGACCCTGGCTGTCTGCTGGAGATAATCCCCTCAGCCAGTGATGAGAAGATACTGCTGGGGTAGCCACAGAAGTCTCTACAAACCCAGGGCCCATAGTCAATAGGGAGGAGGCTGGCAGTCAGGCTTCTCCAGTGGCCCCAGTGATGGAGGCCTCCGTCACACTTCTTCCCCCTTCGAATTGGACTGACATAGGATGAGACCCCAAACGGGTTGACTCCGTAGTCAGTCAGTTTATTTGGCCCATTAATGCCCTCCCAAAATTGGTGCTGCTGCTGGGGAGATGGGCCGGCTGCGCCATCTCCCGGGTACCACTGGGGAGGGATGCCTCCTGCATCCCCTCCCTGGTGCTCCTGCTGCCGTTGAAGAGGGAGTTCCGGTTGATCCGGTCCCGGAATTAGGTTCTGCTGCTGGGGATGGGGGTCGGCCGTTGTATCTCCCTGAATTCCTGCAGCTTTGGTAGGTGCTGGGCAGAGGCCAGCGATGCTCTGCCTGGTTGCCAGCACTTCAGCTGGGGTTAGGGAATCTTGTGGGTCGGCCTGCCGCTGGGGAGGGAGGGCCGGTTCCTCTGCTCCCGGGCTGGTGAACTGCTGCTGAGAAGATGGACCGGCTGTCACATCTCTCGGTTCCTCCCACTGCCGCTGGGGAGGAAAAACAAGTTCCTCCGCTCCCGGACATGTGAGCTGCCGCTGGGGAGATGGGCCGACTGCCGCATCTCCCTGGATCCCTGTAGTCATTGCAGGTGTGGGGCACAAGCCAGCAGCGCTCTGCCCTGTTGCCAGCTCTTCAGCTGGGGCTAAGGGATCTGGGCAGACTGCCCAGAATTCTGAGGACTCAGGTATGGAGACCGCAGTGTTATCCACCCCTCTTGGGTTAACATCCTCGGACAAAAAATCAAATGAATCCCCAGTCTCTGGATCCGGTTGTGGAGCACAGTCGTACAGCTCCAGTATCGGATCTGGATTAGCTGCCCAGTATCCCTCTGACTCAGGGGTGGAGACCGCAGTCCCATCCACCCCGCCTGGGTCAACATCCTCAGCTGACCACTCAATCACATCCACAAAATCCACACAATCCCTGGACACTGGGGCATTCTGTTGAACGCGTTCGAACAGTTTTTTATACGCCTTCTCCAGTTCCCACTCCTGCGTAATTAAAAAGTCTAAATCACCTCTGAGTCCCAGTGCATCTGGGAGGTCCCACTCCCTGAAATCCCGGATGTCCTCGATCCGCCACTCCGCTGTACTGCCGAAGTCCGGATCCTCCTGCAGACTATCCCATAATAATCCAGGGCCACCGCAGTCATAGTCCTCTGGAGAACAATCTTTCGCAGTTCCCCAATATGCTTGTTCTGTATACCACTGCAGATCCCTATAGTGATCTTCCAGCTCTACCTCCTGCTGGACCAGCTTGTCCAATTCAGATACCCATTGCTCCTGGGGTTGCTGTCCCAGGAAAGACATCCGTAGTTCCCGCTGGTCTCTAATCTTTTGATCAGAGCTTGGAAGACACTGACCCCGGCATATAACAGCCCTCTGCCATACTGACCGTCGAACCACTTGCCTCAGGTTCTGGTATTGTTCTGTAGGCAGGGCAGTGGTGTAGCAGGAGAGGATGACCCGCAGCAGCCCCTGGAATTCTGATACCACATCCATGTCCTCGTCAAGGCGAACGAAGTCTGCCGTCCTGTCGGTCAATCCCGGTAGAAAGTAAGTGTCCCTCAGACTAAGAAGAAATCCCGCCGCTTGCCACCAATGTAGCGGATCTGGCTAGTCCGACCGACTGCCTCCGCTGTCTTGTGCTCCCTTAGCCTGGGACACCACACTTTCCCCGGTTCCCCAGTCACTAGCCGAGACTCAGTGTAGGGGAAAACCAAACGAAGACTGATTTATTTTAGACACACAGAGCTGGATATATCCAGCAAAACACACATTTACATAAAAGAAGATATTGGGACACAAACAACCCCCTTAATCTGCCTCCCAGAGACAACAGGGGCAGTAACGGGCTCCTTTTTCAGTATTTATTTAACTAGCATGTCCTCACCTGAAACTTGCAAAATTGAAAGTTGCGCTTGCACGCAGTCCATGTATTAGCGAATGTACAAGTTTTTTTTTTGCGAGCGTTAACATGGAGAGGCATACGAGTGACGTCATGCTTGTTCAATCAAATTAACCCTTAACTCGACTGAACACTCGACTTTTTAATGTATAGATCCACGATTGGTATCACAAATGCCACTTTGCTTTTTTGTCCGTGGAGCCCGATTCGGGTGTTGAGTGTGCCTGCTCCCCAATAAAAAGCTCAGTGGTGAGGAAAGTCACGGCTAATTTGGGATTGTTGGCAGCTATTTCCGGAAAAAACAATGCACAAAATGAATTGTGTGCCTATGTGTCCTGGAGTTTCTTGAAATCAAACGGCGAGGGGTGAATGAGAAATCACGTGGCTGTTGGCACGTATATCGTCCGTGAGGCCAGCACATCCGGCGCTTCTGCCGGCTGCCTTCGCAAAAACATCTTCTAGTCCCAGCAGTGAGACAATCCAATTCTGGCGGGCGTCTGGCTGCCAGTTTCCACGCTGTTACCCATCATGCACTGCTGTGTTATTTTTATCTGCCGGTAACTGTATAATTTATGGCTTTATAATACACACGGCGCAGCGCACCACCGGCCTGGGTTCCGAGATAAAAGCCCAATTTTCTTCCCCTGCTCACGTGTCTCGCAGGAGATATCAGCGTTGCGAGACATCGGGAGCGCTTATCCATTCAACAATTGCAGGAGAGCACTCGGAAACCGCTAATTAGATATTTTTAACCCCTTAAGGACAATGAGCGGTCCCTAAACCCATTGAAAGCAATGCATTTTGAGCCCGTACATGTACGGGCTTTGTCATTAAGGGGTTAAACATCTCTGCAAATTTAAGGCTAATTGTGGAGCAGTTAGAGACTTAGTAATGATGGGGGTTTCGGAAATAACTCAGGATATATTTAGCAAGAAGCCTTGGTGGGGATCTGAGCCATTGCTGCTTTGTACTGTGGCTACCGATGTGGGCTACAACTCCTATCATGCTCGGATAATGGGTGGCAGTATACCGGGGCAGGCCCGAAGGGCACACACCGGGCAAATGCCCAGTGGGCTGGTGGCCAATAGCATCACACACTCACCCAATCTGCGGTGTGGGGTATGAGCATGAAAAACATAGCGCTCGGCCATGCATCGAAAGCCTAAAATGATTAAATACAGGGATTTGGCTGAATAGCGGTGGATCAAATTGATTGAGGGTATTAGGAGGTCCCTCCGGCAGAGCCAAATTTATCAATGAAGGATAGACACCCCCCCCTGTTTGAAATGGCTATAAAAGGACACGTTTTGTTTTAGGGGGTGTGGTTGGAGGCATGGCTGTGGGCGGGGCTTCACCCAGACTATTTATGTGGCTTTGTGCCCTGTTGCGGGGTATTTGTGTAACTGAGTGGGGTAATTTAGAAGAAGAATAATGGGCTTTATTTACACTCGGTTTAATTTATAAACCAAGGAAAGAGGGAGGCGTCTGTTTACTGGACCTCCTGAGATCTCAGCGTCTTCGTAAGCTGAATGCTGAATTCGACAAATAGTTTCTTCCAAAGAGCTTCAAATCTTCCAAAAAACAAACCCCCCCCCAAAAACAAGCATGAAATCAGGAGGCAGATGTTCAAATTCACGATAGATCACACACACACCCCCATTTACGCGCTCTTCTTCGGTGTCCCCAGATAAATGCATTTCTGGAAGACACCGACCCACTGGGGGAATTTAAAATGCAATAACGGAGATAAAATTGGAAGTTAAGCAAATTTGCCTGAAAACAGCTGGGTTTTTAAAGGTTCAGGACCAGCGACCCTGCCAAGAAGTAATGGAATTCGTAATATGCTGACACGATCACGTGGCGAAGAGCTCGGCGATAGGTTGGCGGAAAACGACCCTTATTCCATAACATCAGTCAGTACCCTGCAGTCACAACAGCTGCATGCGCGACAGAGTGATACCCCTGCCAAATTATCATGAGCGCGTCTCCAGCCTTGGCAATCAGGAACAAAGACAATCGAAGCGAAGACGAGATCCGACTGTATCTTCTAGCCTTCAGGCGCCATGAAATTCGGGGGATCGGGCATATGGGATCTGGGAAGTAACCGATAACCGTACCCCTGGTATTGAAAGAGTTACATAGTACGGAAAAAAAATGATAATTGGGGGGGCGTTCCATCTTCCAAAGCAAAGAATTTTGATTTTCTATAACCAGCGTTTCCTGCTAACCATAGTGTGAAAAAAACAGTATTTCGACAAAAAAAAAGAAAAATAAATGTCCAAAAAATAATTAAAGAAGACAAAGGAGGCTGATGTTCGTAACAAGCGGTTTACTGGAAATTATATACTGGAAGCAACTGGTTCTGCTTCACACAGTGAGATATATCTCCATACACTATCTAATTTACAGTTTCCTTTATTCTCTTTGATCTTTTGAGATCTCTTGGCCAATTCTGGGTCATTTTACCTCCCACAGAGTTGATTCTGTCGAGGTAGAGGACTTTTTTGCCTACTTGGCTTATTAGGGGTCAAACTCAAGTCTACTCGTGAATGGTTAGTTGCCCCATTAAACCCGTCTCGGTTGAGGTGGCCTCAACAAATGGTGTTGAGAGCCGAACCCTTAACTTGACCACCACTAGATAGACCTCTGAGACGTTAAGTGGAATTATCTGATACCAGAAGTATCCAGAAAGATCTAAAGTCATGACAGGGCTGGCAATAGTCAATCTTTAATCTTTGGAACCCAAGGACCAGTTGAGCCTTCTGCCCACTTTTCCATCCTCCTTGTAGGCTTCAGGGGCCGTTGGGGCAACTCTGAACCTAATCTCACCACTTATGAGTCTACGCGTGACCCGTAATCTCAGAAGATCATTCAGAACGTTGCTACTATATAGGTTTAGCTGTGGAATTAATGTCCGTGTCGTCCACCCGGCACCCTGGCTTCGTCATGTCGGTGACCTCTTACCCGGAGCGTGGTAACAAAGATTCGCCATCTCAGACAACGTTCCATATCGCGCACCAAAGCGTTTCTTGATGATTTCTTCGTGAAATTGAAACGGTTATTTCCCAATTATGGAAAGTAAGACAAAACGAGGAGAATTTCATCCTCCCATCAAATAACTGTTTACAATATCATTTCTGAATACTCTAGGATAGAAAATTGAAATATATCGCTGGATCTCTCCATCTGCAAAATTGGAACATTAGTTATGTCAAGACTCCGGAGGATTTATCACCGCGTTCATCCCATAAATGATTTGCTGAATCGTACGCTGTTTATTGTATTATGGATTTTGAAAGCGTCTGAATTTAATAGACCTCAAACCTACATTTTTTTTATTATTATTATTTTGACACTTTTGCCTGTATAACGTTTTCCGTTAATTACAATGTAAATTTTTGAAAGAAAAAATTCAATAACAAAATTTATCCTTAGATTACCTGCCTCTGACCCTCCACGTTCCTGATTCTGTGTCTTCTAAAATCATTGTAATTTGCGGGATAACCGGTTCAGGACTCGAGGGGCGGGGTAGCTTTTAAAATTAAATATGATTGCCATAACAGGTAGATTGAAATTTATTATTTTGTATATTATATTGTAATTTATTTATATTTTCCAAGGCACTAAAATATTATTATTTTTAACATTACACGTTTTAATGGTTCAGATTTTGTTTATGGAATTACATTAAAAAAAAACACTAAAAACAAGCAATTTAGAGTAGTTAATATACCCGATTGTATCGATGAGCTACCCAAATAACACCTGTGGCTGTAACCTAAATATTCTGACATTAATAAAGAAAATTAAATAACATATTTATGGCTATTTTAATTGCGAAAAAACACTCTTCAAATAAAATTTTAGCTCCCAACCAATAAAAAATTGGCATCCTTATCGTATTAATAAATATATATATATTTTTTAACTACAACGTAAGTTCAGCTACAAACAGTTGTTATTCCAATTGTGCTCCTTATTAAATGATGTATAAATATATATTTTTTAATATCATGCGTAAATCTTCTTAAGTCTGAAATTAAATTTTTTTTAAAATTATATATAGATATATATATATATATATATAATAGATATAGTAATACACACACCACACATATATACGGTATATATATATATATGTATATATGTATTAATTCAAGTGAATTTGTCACTTTCTTTAAGGGTTTTTTTCTTTTTTTAACCCCCAAGGAGCCATAATTGACCACATGGTGGTTGTTTTGAAGGGTTGACAAGTGACGAAAAAAAAAGTTTTTTTTAGTTTGTCTGAATAATACAGAAAATGTCGAGCACCAGAACAGAACTGGTCATCCCTTTTTGTTTTCAGAAATGGATCCCAAGAGCTTACAATCGTTTCAATAGAGAAATAGGGAAGGTTGTTACCAAAGGTGATTACCAATGTTGAATTATCATTGATAAGACCGTTGATCGTGTGAGTGGAGGCCATCAACATTGGGGCGTTGGAGGCGCCCCGGAGCTAACGTGATGATACAGAACGAGCTTTATTTAGTTGGGTCCTTATTAGCCCTACATATTCAGTGAACATGCGCAGGGGGGCGATTAGATTTCATAGGGGGGTTTCTGTAGACACAAAGATGGATACGTTAGATTAGCCACCTGCGGCAATGATATCAAAGTATGTGAACCAGCTCGTTTACGGAGATAAGACGGGCATCGGCCTCGGAACGCGGATCTGGGAAAGGCGAGGAGAGGCAAAACAGACGTAATGAAGGGAGAGGATATGCGATACGGAGAGAGAGAATCAGACGCGGTAAACACTCTGAATTAATTTTGTCCGGGAGGAATTAAATGATAAGGGAAATTGCTCATTTAAGTTGACAGCCTGTCAGGCAGACGTAACACAGAGATTAATGCCACCTCCCCGGAAACTCTCCCCGGGGGGACCTAACCCAACTTCACAGCTTTTCAGACGCACAGATGCCGTGTCTCACGCTTATCATAGAGCGGGACTTATTTATTGGGGTACCGTACAGACATCTTAGGGGGGGCAGCGTATGGAACGCAAGAGCATAGTGTGCGGCTACGTGTCTCCAACAAAACAAAAGTTGGTTTTTGATCTTGCTCTGTTATCTGAGCCCCCAATCTACTGGACAAACCCCCCGACTCCTTATCATACTGCCTGTGGGAAACAGTAGAATGACTCAGCCTTAATCATCCTGCAAGACACTTTGGAGGAACGGACTTCATTAGCATTGCCATAAAGCATCAGCTCAGTGTGGTGTTTGAGCCGGGAAAGTCACCCAAAATATCACATGACTGACAGCAATGGTGGCCTCCAGGTCAGCAGATAAAGGGAGTTTATTGGGACAAAATGGGATAAAACTGGGTTTTGTCAACACAGACCTACATTACTGTAAACACCGCTGGGGTTATATTACTGTATACAGTGCTGGGGGGTTATATTACTGTATACAGCGCTGGGGGGTTATATTACTGTATACAGCGCTGGGGG
>VKOC01018399.1:0-97885 GCA_009364415.1 Spea multiplicata
CTCATTTTACTGAACTGGGGTGGTGGTGGATTCATGGTAGAGGTTCATACGGTGAGAGAGTTTAAACACGTATGGGATAGGCATATGGCTTTCCTCAATCTAAGACAATATTGGGCTGGTTAAAGATTTAGTATTTACGTCAGAAGAAACGGACAAACTGGATGGCTCTTATCCGCCATCAAATTCTATGTTTCTCATGCGCTCTGTGCTAGGAACACGCTATATATTACACGCTATATATTACACGCTATGTTGCACAAAGACAGAAAAGAGACAGTAATGGAATGTATATTTCACACATGCATAATGCATACACAATATATCACATGTGAAGTCTGTAAATATGTTTCCATTAGATACCTGGCACCACAATACATCTTTCCTGGAGTTAATTCTATATGTGTATTGCAATGCAGATGGGGCAGCTCGGGGTATGAATGCTGTTTTACCACACGGTAACCGGTATCAGGCATGGTCACACCGCTTAATGAGTGGGTGAGTGACAGGGAGGCGTGGCTTTCCTGCCGTCTCAATACGCGTAGTACAAAGATGTGATTCACTCACCGATTAAACGTTCTGATCTCCCAGAATCAACGGACAAGGGTTACTGTGTCCCCTGGCTTGGGACTGGTTAATGCATTAACACCCAGCGGCTGATAGGCTGTTCCTCGTGTTGCGTTTCCTACTTTCCCGCATTTTGCTAGTTTTGTTCCCTACGAGTTGCCGTCCCGTCAAAGCGGGACCTATGAATAGGCGGGTAATGAATAGCGGTAAAGAGCGTATACAGGCTGCGTGCCGGTGACCGTCAGCATGGAGCTTCCGGGTAATGAGCCGCCCCCTCCAGCAGAGGATGAATGGCTGGAAATGATGATGGAGACGAGTTTTAATGAGCCCGAACAAAAGCCGAAACACAGGTAACCCCGCAGCCACAGAGGCGCATGTGGCCGGTGCACGAGTACATAGTTATAGAATATATATAAATATAAATTAAATTACCAATCCTTCATCTGTTTAGTAAAGTTTAAAACACCATGTGACATGAAAGAAACATTCAAATATTCCCATGTATAGTAAGCTGGCTATCCCTGTGTAGTGAATCGGGTCGCATGCTCCACATTTACTCCCGTGCAAAGTGCACATTATAATATTTGAAGGCTTAGTTACTCAAACTGCTGTTCACCTTTTCATTTGTGTGTTTTTATTTATTAATGTACTTAATACACACACCACTTTATTAGGTACACCTGTTCAAATCAGCCAATCACATGGCAGCAACTCAATGCATTTAAGCATGTAGATGTGGTCAAGACAACTTGCTGATGTTCAAACCAAGCATCAGAATGGGGAAGAAAGTGGACTTTGAACGTGGCATGGTTGTTTAAAAAAAAAAAACATCAAAAACTGTTGATCTACTGGAATTTCCATAGCCAAGCATCTCTAGGGTTTACATAGAATAGTCTGAAAGAGAAAATATCCAGTGAGCGGCAGTTGTATGGACGAAAATCCCTTGTTGATGTCAGAGGTGAATGGGCAGACTGGTTCAAGATGACAGAAAGGCAACAGTAACTCAAATAACCACTCATTACAAACAAGATATGCAGAATACCATCTCTGAACGCACATCACGTCGAACCTTGAAGCAGATGGGCTACAGCAGCAGAAGACCACACCGGGTGCCACTCCTGTCAACTAAGAACAGGAGACTGAGGCTACAATTCACACAAGCTCAACACAATTGGACAATGGAAGACTGGAAGAACGTTGCCTGGTCTGATGAGTCCAATTTCAGCTGCGACATTCAGATGGCAGGGTCAGACTTTGGCATAAACAACATGAAAGCATGGATACATCTAATGGTTCAGGCAGGTGGTATAATTGTGTGGGGGACATTTTCTTGGCACACTTTGGGCCCTTAGTACCAATTGAGCATCATTTAAACGCGACAGCCTACCTGAGTATTGTTGCAAACCATCCCTTCATGACCACAGTGTACCAATCTTATCAATCCAATAGAGCACCTTTGGGATGTGGTGGAAAGGGAGATTCGCATCATGGATGTGTAGTAGGGATGCACCGAAATGAAAATTCTGGACCCAAACCTGAAAATTCAGCATTCGCTTGGCTGTAACTGAAAATGACCCCACACACACACCTATATAAAATTAAAAAAAATACTGGTTGCTTGGGCATGATAGGAGTGTTATTACCATTTAACAATCTCATATTTTAATGTTGTTTGGGTTTTTTTCTGTCCATTTTGGTGTTACTTGCTTTTAATAAAAGTGTGGTTAACAACCAAAATTGGACAAAAAAAAATCAATAACAATACTATATATGATTAATGGCAATCACACTCCTATCATGCCCAGGTTCCAGCATGTACTGGCTGATTACAGCCTCCCTATGCCATCCTATCCCCACACCACACACACTCATTCTTTCCCTTAATCACGCATACTCGTTCATACACCCTCCGCCACCCCCTTACCTGAACTGCAGATCTCTCACTCGCAGAGGCCCTGCTGCTTCACTCGGTGTTGTTCGCACTCTGTGCAAACAACTTCTCTTGTCCCGCCCCCAGGGGAAGAAGGAACAGAGCAGAGTCACTGGGTTCATGCTTCCCCTGGCCAGTACCATTGACGCTGCTTGCACTTTGGGAGCAACGCGCAGGTAAGCAGCAGTGCCCCTGCGGACGATTATTTTCAGCCGTTTCTTTTTATTTTGGCATTTTGCTGATTAATGCCCTTTTCGGCTGAAATATTTCGGCCACTGATATATCAGTGCATGCCTAATGTTAAGCCAACAAATCTGCAGCAACTGCGTGATGCCATCATTTCCATATGGACCAAAATCCTCTGAAAAATGTTTCCAGCACCTTGTAGAAAGTATGCCATGAAGAATGAAGGCAAAAGGGGGTCCAACCAGATACTAGCAAGGTGTAGCCAATAAAGTGGCCAGTGTATGTATGTATGTGTAATATATATATATATATATATATATATCAATGAAAAATTGATATACATTGGCAAGACAAAGTAAGAGAACCATTTAGGTACCTTGATCAGTTTGAATTCTTTGTCCCTCTATGATGGCAAGCTGTCCAGGCCCTGAGGAAGCAAAGCAGCCCTAAATCATGAAGCTCCCTGGGATTATGTTTTCACCTGGGTATGTGGTGCCCTTTGTACACCAAACACAGTGCTACATGTTCTTCCTGAACAACTCATCCTTAGTCTCATCAGTCTACAAAACATTTTCCTGGTAATAACATGAAGTGTCAAGGAACTCTTTGGCACACTTCAGGTGAACAGCTCTACGCAGGTTTCCAGCTTTATGCAAATCAGCAATTCTTGTGTAAGTCTTCTGAGATTTCTGTTTCCAAGGCACTGTTCACATTAGCAGATGCTTTTTGTGAATGCTT
Organism: Spea multiplicata; assembly: GCA_009364415.1. Lineage (NCBI taxonomy): Eukaryota > Metazoa > Chordata > Amphibia > Anura > Pelobatidae > Spea > Spea multiplicata. Next base: position 3,419 of record VKOC01018399.1, read on the forward strand.
GCATGTTTAGTTTATAGGTCAAAGTGGCTCCAAAATACACCTGTAATCCCGTTTTACTGATGGGACTTCAGGTTTAACCTAGGGGTCCCCATATCTTTCCTAACCCACATTGTGCATGTTTGAATGATGCATTCAATAAGGATAAGAATAATACAATAACTTGATTAGTTTAAACGGATTGAGTTTGTTCGTTATTGTAGTAATCTTAATTTAAAACAAATTTATATATAAATGCTGGTAATTCCAAAGGGTTCACTTTTTCTTGCCACTGTATATATAATTGTGGGTTATCCTGTTATCCTGTTTATAATGGGCAGCATATCAAAGCACTGGGATTTTTTCATTTATGGGAAAAAATTACTGTCAATTTCAAGTACTAGGATTTCAAAACTTTGTGTACTGCAGATACCCAAAAATTACTATCCCGTGGAGTAAATTATGCAGAGGCCTCAACAACAGATACTGCGTTCTGGATGTTAAGGAAGTGTATGGACCGAAGGAGGAAGAGAAACACCTGACTATTACAGTATCCCAGGATGGCAGCGACACCGAGCTCTGTATTCTTAAGGATGATTGGTAATGGGTCATAACCTAGATAATGAACCTTTTTTCATAATAAAAGGCATGTTTGTCACTTTAAATATTTTAAAGTATTCATCGGAGTCCACCATTTTATATCTTTATTATTTCCTTGATTGGAAATCAAGGAAGGGCTGGTCCAGGGGCAGGTGAAGGTATGCAAACCGTATTGGCCCCTTGACACCCCCTTCCTAGTAACACGCATGTGCAACACACAAACATTCAAGATGAAACATGCTTACACATACATATTGATGATCACACACTTATACATACACTTTCACTCTAACATACATACTGACTCCTGCTCTCAGCCTGCTATTACACAGGGTCATGTAACCTCACTCCACGTTGCCACAGGCCGAGCTGAGCAAGAGTCCCCTCCTATTTGAAATGGTGATTATTTTTGATAAGTGATAAGGTCGCATTTTCCATAGATCTGATTGCAAAATGATGCTATTTATTTTATATACATTTTTTTCCCCATCTTTTTAGGGTAACTCTTCAAATAAACCCTGGAGATATTATTCACCTGGAAGGAAGTTGTGTGCAGGACAGTACTTGGACTATAAACAGAGACTCGGGATATATTATTTTATACCCTGACATGCTTGTGTCTGGCACTAATATAGCAAATGCAATTAGGTGTTTGCGAAGATCAGTCTTAAGCGAAAAATTCAAGGTGAGTATTATGCTGGCTTTTTTAAAATAGGGAAATCTTTTTGGTAGTCTCCCCACTGGTGTCTCTTTATGCCAACGACACAACAGCTGAGTTTGCGTTTTTCTTCTCACTTTTTGTATGTTTTCTTTTTTCGTTCTTTCTAGGTTTGTGATAAAGGATCTCGTCAGATGCTGATAGGCACAATGCTGCATGATGTTTTCCAAAGAGCGACGACACAGGGGTTTACCCAGGAAATATTGCAAGAGCTTGCCCTTCAGGCAGTGCATGGCCCAAAATATTTGAAAGAGATGTAAGTGGCATCGCCTGTACATTTAATTTTATGTTGCTATAAAATACTGCGCATTATGTTGGGATACTTGCTGGAACGATAAGCCTTGAGAGGCTCAGCAGGTCAGCACCTGCTACACAGGGACTTCAGAGACTTCTCTTCCCTGTGACATTCATCTCATACTCTGCTTCCTTGTTCCTCCGTAATGGAGACGCCGGCCTGCTGGAGCGCTTGCCATCCTTTATTTAACAATATATATACTTTCTTATTTTACGATCCTTGCTTCTAAGAATGTTCCTCCTCACCTGAATTGTATTTATTAAAACACATATCGATGTAGACTGTTTAACGCATGCACCAAAATGTACCCATCTGGCCCTGCTGGCCACATACCATTTTGAGAACCTAACGACAATATTATATACCTGATTCGCTTTGATGCAGTTTGACATTCTATTGCTAATCTATACATTTGGTTTTTTTTGTCTCCAGGTATCAGTTAAGTTTAAATCAAGCGGAAATTATGGATGAAGTGCAAGAATACCTGCCGTCGTTCATTAAGTGGGCCAATGATTGCATGATTCCTCCAGCTCAAGGCAAATATAAACTGTAAGGCCTTAATTTGCTGATTTTCTCATTGGAGGTGCCTTTTATTTCACATTTGCAGTAGTATTGTACTGCCTCTAATAAAATGTTTTTACTGTTTTATTTCAGATCAAAATCCGAAGAGCCAAGGTACGTGACAAGTGATAAACAAGTGGCAGAGTTTTTGGACATAGAGGAAAATATTTGGTCCCCGAGATTTGGCTTGAAGGGGAAAATTGATGTAACAGCTAAAGTTAAAATTCACCAGAAATCCAAAAGTTATTTTAAAACCATGCCTCTGGAACTGAAAACCGGCAAGGAGTCAAACTCCATTGAACACAGAAGTCAGGTGGGTTTTTAGATCAGATGGCCTAAAAGAAATGGTTAACTTGGAGTATAAGAATAAAAAAAATGTTCAATTGCCCTATGAGAAAGTATATTAATGTTAATACACCAAAGAGCATTCCTATACATGCAAGTACTTCTAATCACCAAGAGGTGCAAATGATAAACTCTGTTTGCTTTATTAATTGCTGAGAAAATATATCTGACATGGTCGCTTTATTTAATTTGCATATGCCAGCAAACTATGATTAGTTAACTTAGGGTAATCGGCAACTTATATTTTGAAAAACACAAAATTGCTGATTTGATGATGGAGAGGGAAGCACTATGAACGTGATCCCAGTAAAGAAAGCCTCTGGTGTTTCCATGTATACAACATTAAATATTTGCCTTCTCCTTAATTAACTGATACTTTTAAACAAAAAAATAGGCTTATCATCTAGCTCACTTGAAAGTGTCTGCACTTTTATATCTAGATGTACAGAAAGATAACCCTGGGCCGTCTATGTGAGTGTCAGTGCCTGATGTAGAGCGTGCTAAAGATGGGAAATCTTATGATGGATTTCTTGTCCTGTATGTAAACCCCCCCCATTTGATTCACTGCTGCTACTGTGCGACTTACCTGTAGAGCCTACGACGGGAGGCCGCATTGCCATTACTTGTGCTGCTCACAACGAGCAAATGTTGAGTCAGAGGGCAAAGGAATGGCGAGAACATCAGAATACACTGGCAAAAACAATAAAATCCGCTGTATCCAGGTTAATTGTAAGAAATTGTAGGAAAATGGATATGGTGGTATCTGAAGGTAGTAAGTCTTTATTTATTTTTATCGGGCCAACGTACAAAAATATGTCATGTTACAAAAGCTTTCAAGACCTCATAGGTCTCTTCTCTAGATGGAATCCTCCTGGCTGAAAAAATACTCAGAATGCAAAAAAATACCACACAATATTAGCATTGAAGTCTGCCTCGCAGTATATCATGATTTGAGTAACAGTATCACATTTTTAAATTTTATTTTAATAAGGTTTTGGATTTTTCTACATTAAGACAATGACTATTGAGCTTCTGTTTGATCTCTAAATGCCTTCTAGGTGTTTTCATAATATTTTTCAGTATAATTATTTTCATCTCTTGTTCTCCACCGGTATACGATTGAGCGAGATTTATCAATACAATATTTATTTATTTTTATGTAGGTGGTTTTGTACACTTTACTAAGTCAGCAGAGGAGAGAAGACCCAGAAGCTGGTTTACTGTTGTATCTGAAAACGGGAACTATGTATGCAGTGCCTGGAAACCATCTGGATAGAAGAGGTAACCTATTGGGGGATGAGTTTGTGAAATGCTTCCAAATGAGGGGAATTGCACTTTACTAAATCTTTCGCAGAAAATAATGTACAGGGTTCTAGAGCTGGAATCCTCCAATCTGCATAGTGTGTTATACTTTTGTGGTTTAATGACAATTGTGTGCTAGTGTACATCATTAAGCAGCTGCTGGCCTTAAAATGCCAGGGCCACTTCTCTTCCCCTGTCCAGTCCTGTATGGGTATTGTCCACATGACCTTTAAATGCATTGCTTACCTGTTGAAATTTTAACATGGATCATTTTACTACACATGTAAGCATTTTGTCTGTATTTGTTAGATTTTACTTATGTAGACTTTAGACCAGTGGAGCCTCTTGAGTTGACCACACATAATACATTAAAAGAAGCCTCATTAGCAGTGGTATGATGACTTCACTCAGGGGATAGACCCTTAGTGATGGGGACTCATCACTACCATACTATATTTGAGTTACTGAGCCCAGCGGTCCCCATTATCCTAAAACAAGAATCCTAGAATATCTAGGAACCTTACAACTAGTGGGTGTTTTCCTTCCTTTCTTAATGGAGCCCTACAGGACTATCTGCACGTTAAATGCATATTGGACTCCACTTTTCCTGCATGAGTTCTTTAGTTATTGGTGTTGGAGAATGTGACTGTTTCATTAGGCTCCTACCCAGCTGCCTGTCTTGAAAGTGGATAATATTTGTTGCACCCCATCCTAGTCCGTGGGGGACAGGCTCAATCACTTGTATGCTATCTGAACATTGGTGTTGTGCTATCATACATGCGATTGACTGCTGCTCAGCTCTGTTGACCTCGGGAGAGTCCTACTGATCGTGTGCAAGTAATGCTTCCTTATTCTTATTGCTGGTTTCAGTAGCGGGAGCCAGGGGAGGACTCTAAAAGTCTAATTGTGTTACCCCCTATAACTGAAGAATTAACCAATTAGCATTCAGTCTAAAATGCATTGGGATACATGTAAAATAGAATGTCTTTTTGAGAAAATGAAAGGCTTGTCCATACCTGTCTGTTGGGATCTTCTAACTCGTGTTGAATGAGTTAGAAGATGTACGCGGTTGTAAAGGTTTAGAGAAAAAAACAATTCTTGTTGCTTTTTTTGTTTACAGAACTCTTGAAGATTAGAAATGGACTGTCCTTTTACCTTACAAATGTCATACACAGATCAGATAATGGAAGTAAGGAAATTAAACTAGCCTCTCTACCTCCAGTAATCGCTGATAGACAAGCCTGCAAATTTTGCTCACAACAGAGGAACTGTGCCCTTTACAGCAGGTAAATTGTGGCCCATGTTTCAGTTTGGATAAACCAACTGCATGTATTAACTTTCCATATGGCCTACATAAAACTGTAATGTTTGGTTCAAATTATTGCCTTTACCAAAATCTAAATCTTTTGAAAGGTATAGCCAAGTAGCTGGCATTTTGTTCTGTAACATAAATGTTCATCCCTGTAATAGTCTGAAGGTGGTGGTCATTTATTACCCATTGAACCAGAGGTATCTCCAAAGAAGTGCTTGTTTCATACTGTTGAGCTTAATGTTTATTGCCAGAATAAGGAGATTTTGATTTATTATTGTTTTTGGATAGGTCTGTGGAACAACAAAATGAAACTTGCTCTGTCCCTTCTGAAATGATCCCAGTCATTGAGAAGGAGACTGAACACTTGAAAGAATCTCATCTTCAATATTTCAGTCTCTGGTACCTCATGTGCTCTTTAGAGGCACATTTAAAGGAATCTAAAATGGGACGCCGCAATATTTGGTTGATGTCGGCATCTGAAAGGTATGTTCATTGGTGTAAGTGGTTGGGTACTTGCCGGCAGTTATTTCCAGGGGACAATAGTATTATACAAGAAAACCTACCGGAAAGTCACTGGAGGACAGGAGAGGCTCAGCGGGGTCTGTCTAGACCCTGCTGGAATCTCTGTTTGCTCCCCCTGCTGGCTGATGGCACACATTGTGATCAGCAAGGCTATGAAGCCCTGCTGGCTGATCACTGTAATCCTTGCGGGGGAGATCGAAGGGAAGAGAGCGAGACACAATGTTTCTCTATCTTCCCACAAGATATACTCTGTGTGTAATAAATATATTTGTCTCTTTTCTGCAATATTCCCCTTTTACAGATTCTAGTGATTTCATGGCTCCCACTTATCTCTCCTGTGCTGATCACACTGTGATCATAAAGCATGGCTCCATAGCTTTGCAAAACACGTTATCAGCCTGCAGGGGGATCAATCATTTCTTCTGGCAGGTGTCAGCATTTACATCTAGCAGAAGGAACGGCCGATCCCGTTTTCATACCGTAAAAATGTGCTGGTGCTCGTTGGCTTCTTCTCTCGGGAAAGTACAGTCAATAATAATAATATAATCCCTGTTAGAGCACGTTGATACTAGCATTCTGTTTTGACTAGGCTATCTGGCAGACTCGTATGTATACTCCCTCTAGGTTTCTCTCTTTCTTCAAAAAAAATAGTTATGTTTTAAAATAGTATTACATGGAATGTACATTGTAATACATTTTCTCATTTAAATGTCATGTGTTTGGGTTTTCAGAGAGGAGGATGGACAGTGTATTGGAAATCTCTTAAGGACCGGTACCGTGCAGCCTTTTTCTGATGGACAGTACTTGCACTGCTTTCAACGCAAAAGCGATACGATTCCCAGAACTAACTTGATATCCGGGGACAGAGTCGTAGTAAGCGGAGAAGAGAGTCGGTTGCTTGCATTGTGTACTGGCTACATCCGAGAAGTGAGCACCGATAGCATTACCTGCGTTTTGGACAGGTAGGTTTCCTAGAAGTTTCATCAATTTATATTTGCGGTTGGGGAGAAGTTCTTGCCGTTGCTTTATTACGTTATCAGCATTTATGATGAGATTAAAAGCTGAAATTTAGGAGGCGATGTTCTTACTGCTTTTTGCCAAAACCGAAAGATTTTCCAGTAGTGTCTGATACATTGATGCGCCAGCCTCCTATTACAGGCTGTACATTGGGTTTTCTATTCAATAAATCTGGACGTTATTCCTGGCAGCACAGTATTTTTCCCTTCAAATTATTATTATTATTTTTTGCCATAACTTAATTTTGTATGGGTTTTCCTAGGAATTTGGCAAAGCTTCCCGAGGATACATTATTTAGACTGGATCATGAAGAAGGAGGAGGTGGCTTAGATGCCCACCTTGGAAATTTGTCAAAGCTGATGGAAAATTCTGCTGCAAGGTAAGTGAGTTAAACATGTTTGGAATACGTATACGGCACTGTTTGTAGGTAGGTTGTTGTGACCAATAGCCCCCCCTTCAGGAAGTGTCTCTATTTTTACATTAATGGGATATACTAGATAACTAGCTTTCCTAATCTAATATCATGTCATTAGTTGGCAGACACAGAATCTAACCATGTGTACACAAGTCAAGTCACAAGATTTTAGGGACTTTTTCTCCAGCCATCACGGACACCCCCCATTTCTTCTTGACTCTATGAGGTTCCCTTAGGAATCAAAATACTTCAGTGTTTAATACGATTGTTTGCTTTGAATGTTCATAATGCAGTCAAATTGGTTTTAATAAACAACAAAATCACTTTTTCTTCAACTTTTATGGTGTAGCGAGAAGCTGAGGAATTTGGTCATTGACTTCAGCAGACCTCAATTTGTTCAGCATTTAAGTTCTGTTCTCCCTCACAATGCAAAGGACACAGTCGCCAATATATTAAAAGGTAATCTTATTATATTTCACCTGTCTCATTGAGTTATAATAGATTTATTTTTATAAAGGAATTAATGCAATGAAATATGCGTCTTTTGGTAACCTTTTGTTTTAATTACAGGTCTCAATAAGCCTCAGAAGCAAGCCATGAAACGTGTCCTACTGTCTAAAGATTACACTCTTATTGTTGGGATGCCAGGGACAGGCAAAACCACTACAATCTGCACTCTAGTAAGAGGATTACACTAATATTTCATACTTGGTGTAACGGAAAGTCGGGGTAAATAACTGGAATCTAACTGTAAAGCACCAGCACAAACATTTTACTTGAGTTATACCATATTGCTTTTCTGAAACACGAACTTGCGGTTTATTCACTAAAGGGGGAGTTTGTGGGGTGGTATAGCTTCAACTGCCCCAACTCTCTGCATTATGTCCAGGGTTTATCTGCCCTGTAAATGTGTTTGTTTGGACAACACAGTATTATTGGTGGCACAAGGCAGCAAATGCAGCATTAGGCTTGATCTGTTCCGTACTATCGTTCATTACACGTGGTTCCCTTTAACCGGCACGGTGCCCTTTGTTCCTAGGTCCGAATTCTTTATGCGTGTGGTTTCAGTGTGCTTCTGACTAGTTACACGCATTCTGCGGTTGATAACATCCTGCTAAAGCTAAAAAAGTTCCAAGTGGGGTTTTTGCGCTTAGGACGGACACAAAAAATACACCCGGAGGTGCAGAAGTTTGGTGAAGAAGAAATATGCAAGGCCAGGTCGATAAAAACTTTAAGTGGCTTACGAGAACTCTACAACAGTCAGGTACGTTAACCAGCCTGATCTGAGCGGGAAACTTGCAAGTTCTTGGGGGGAAGATAAGCTGCAAAGGTTTTTGGGCCATCATTTTAGAGCTCTTTAACTACAATAATGTTTGTAAACGGGTCTCTCAACTGGCATATTTGTATCATATGTAAATTAACAGAATATTTTAACATTGTTTTGTATGATTTTCTTTAACTGATTTCTTCCTTTTTAGCCTGTGGTTGCAACAACGTGTATGGGCGTCAACCATCCAGTGTTCACTCAAAGGCGATTTGACTTTTGCATTGTGGATGAAGCATCGCAGATTAGTCAGCCAATTTGCCTTGGCCCCTTATTCTTTGCAGACAGATTTGTCTTAGTGGGAGATCATCAACAGCTTCCACCCCTAGTTCAGAGCTCCGAAGCAAGGTAATAACTTGGTCAGGACTATAAGTGTTATTGACTGATTTGATCCATTGGGGATGTTTATCTTGACTTTTAAAATGCCCTCCTCCCACCTAATATTTACAATCCACTACTAGCATATTTCTACCGGTTCTCTGCATGGGACTAAGAAAACCTAGTGGATAAGTAGAAAACAAATTTAGAGGACCATAATGTCCTTTTCCTGTAATGTTCAAAGAATCCTCAGGCTAGTCAAAGGGTTTTCCAGGCAAAGAAACTTTGATGTAGACTCCTTGGTGACCAGAATGCTGAGACATCAACGAAAGACCCAGAATATATTTCAATATCATGCTTTTAAAGATAAATAAATGTGTTAAAAGCACTCATCCAGGAAATTAAGTTTTAAATCTAATCTATTACTCAAAGCCTTCAGTCTGTTCTTTTTTTGTTTTGAGGATGCTGGAAAGGTTGACATCCCAGACAAGTGTAGATAGAAGGCATTTCTCATCCTGCTGTGCTTAAATAGGAGGAAATAAAACTCTTATATTGCATAGGGATTACAAAAAAAATATAAAAACTCCTGTTCTGAATAGTAATTGGCAAGTAGTTTTTGATGTTGACTCTGATGCTATTGATATCCATGGTAAAACTCTGGTTAATTAAATGAGATGCTATTTTTAATCTAACCATCCTTCTTGGAAACATGTAGCCCTCTTTATAGCCGAAACAGAAGCTGAGCTGTGTAGTTAATAAAACGTTTTACGTCTGACATTATAAACTTAAGTCAAATGTCTCTGCTGCAGTAAGAAGGGACATTGAATAAATAAAAAAAAAACTCCCTCTTGTCTTTAGTGGTGCCCGTGCTTATTTGGATTGTGCTATTGATGATTTATAGGTCAGATCTGATCCCCTGCATTGTATTCTAGTGGCTCTGGTAGACCTTTTTTTTATACTGTGACCGTCTGTCTCCTGTAAACTTTACTTGCCTCTTACCAGAGACCTTGGGATGAGTGAGAGTTTGTTTAAAAGACTGGAGAAGAATCAAGATGCTGTTGTGGAGTTGACCGTGCAGTATCGCATGAACAGGTAATCCCTTATGCTGTGTCGTCACACAAGTTCACTGGTAGGGTAGAGTTAATATTCATGTCCACTACTATTTGTGTCCACTCAGCAAGATAATGGCTCTGAGCAATAAGCTGGTATATGAAGGACGGCTAGAATGTGCCTCTGATCGTGTGTCTACAGCAACAGTTCAGCTGCCTCATTTGAAGACTTTAAAGCTGGAACTTGAATTTAAGGAGAGTCTTGAATCTTCATGGGTTAAAAATGTATTGGAGCCTACCAATCCTGTCTGCTTTCTGAATACAGAGGAGGTACGTTTAATAGTCTTGTGTCATTTGTTTACTAGAGAACACCTAACTTAATGCTTCAACTAATGTACGTATATAATGCCCACCATAGTTGTTTAGAGAGTTAAGAAAGCACAATAAAGGGAAGGTATTTACGCGAAACCCCTTGAAGACTTTGTCTTTCTGTCTATGAGGCCGGCATGTTCTCCAGATTTAGTTTTGATCTTTGTCTGCATCTTATTTAGGTCTGAATTATAGCCACGTGAAAGTACCTATAATGTCTATAATACATTCATTACTGCATTAGTTAAGTCCAAGCATTAGCAGCACATCAGGAGTATGTTTAATGGCTGTAAATGTTGAATAAAAGTTGTTTTCAGCTTAAATGGAAACTTTTTTGTGTGTGTGGATGTATAATATATATATTTTTCTTTCTTTTTGGTTTTCCCCCCAATATTCTAGATCCCAGCTCTAGAAACAGAAGAAAAGGGAGGTGTCAGTAACTGGATTGAAGCTAAGCTGGTGTTCCACCTAACGTCCCTGTTTCTAAAGGTACATTCAATGATTCCTTAAACATATTGCAATCATCCTTGTATCAAAGTCTTTGAGCCAAGTTAAGATTACGTAATTTTTTTTTTCATACCAAACTTAATGCACAATAATGTTTGAACATGGGGTGCGCTCTACTTAGTATGTCACGTCTAATCTTTTTTCACCAAAAGGCTGGCTGCAAGCCCTCGGACATTGGCATCATAGCTCCTTACCGGCAGCAATTGAAAGTCATTTCTAGTTATTTGACGTCATTGTCCTGCAGTGGAGTAGAAGTGAATACAGTTGACAAATACCAAGGAAGAGACAAGAGTGTCATCATGGTGTCCTTTGTTAGAAGCAATATTGATGGAAGAGTAAGTTAATTGCAGATGCGTACTAGTGCTTTTTGTGCTTTAAATGTGTAGTCCATAGGCTAACCAGGTCCTTTTTCTCTATGAGCAGCTGGGTGACTTACTAAAAGACTGGAGGAGGCTGAATGTGGCTCTCACAAGGGCCAAACACAAGCTGATCATGTTGGGCTGCGTTCCAACTCTCTGTCGCTTTGAGTCTTTGGAGAAGCTGATAACCTTTATCAAGAGCGATAACCTCATATCCTTTTTAAAATAGAATAAATACAATGGACGTGCATAATTAGCAATATATATATATAATATATATATCCTGTTCAGGTTTGTATCTGTATATGTGTTTAGTCACTGCAGTTCTTCTTGTAGAGATAGGCATAGCCTATCAAGTACTAATAATAATACTCCATCGTGCTGTGGGCAGAGTATAGTATAAATGAGATCCATATGTCTTGTGGATTTTGTATGGATGATCGCTCTTATGTTTAAGTAGCTGAGGTTCGCTAATTATGGATTCCTTCTTGCTGCTTGTGTTTATAGTGTGCAAGACCAAATAAAAAGCTGGTAATTCTATTTGTCCGACATTAGCATGTCCGTGTGCGGCGTTACCATGAACACATTCACCTGCGCTGCTTTATATATATATTCTATGCGTCCCTCTGCGTTGAGTTTCCTTGACACTTGAACATTTTTAATCTTCCACCAAAAGCCCATGAACATTTCCCTGGATGAGTGCCAGCGTCTAACCCATGTCAGTGCACATTACTACAGATCACTTGGAGCTGGAGGCTTGTTTAGTCGTTTTGGACATTGACGTTGCCTCTGAGATGGACGTTATGTTGCTGTTCACACGGACAATATGCAGTTAGCCTTTTGACATTAATTACCTGAACAGAAAAGGACCAAACTGGAGTAGTGTGTTCATGATTTAGGTGTGGTGAACGTTAAAAATCACGAGGCTTACTGACTAGTCAGTGGTGTGAGTTCACTTGGTAGATATACTAAGCTACAAGTCAGTTGTATTCAGTATTATAGCCTTCTAGCTGGATTGAGCAGAAGCAGAAAGTCACTGGATTTATATTGGCCTCAGAGGAGCCATACTGCATCATTCTGCCAAATCTTGCCTACAGAAACTTTGGTGCACTGGCATTGAGAATATGATCTGCGTGTGCCATCTCTCATCACATAGCTTTCTCGGTTTTCATTTCATACGTCTGTGCCGTTCAGCCTTTTCACATGATGGCTGTTGTAATTCCCATATGGATTTTCAGCACGTTATCGAGGTTCCTGCGGGATGTTTAGTCATCCAAGATAATCTGCCGTGTACACCAGCCTCTACTAGCTTCTTGTACGTGACGCAGGATGCGGCATATTGACTGAACATATTGTTGTTTACGGTCTTACCAATGTTTGAGATGGTTCGACGACCTCTGAAGGAACACTAAATGTTTTTTGGAATGGCTGCATCAGCCACTCAGGTTTTATAGTTTACAGTTCTAACTACAGCCCATTAACAATGTTTTTTATAATGTGATATCCCCTGCCTTTATAAGTGCAGGTATAGTAAAGTTCTATAATAAGCTATTGGTTTTTTGAAATAATTTAGAGAAAATAAACTGTTTTTGGAATCTATACACGTGTTTGCTTATGTATAAAATGTTTGTTTCCATGTTTACCTGACACTAATCGTTCCCCAAATATGCTTCTAAGATGTAGAGAGGTTTGGGTCACAATCATTTGCCTGCACAAGTTGTATAAATGTAAATTGCTATCAAATGTTGAGTAATTATTCCCCTTTCAGCTTTGGGCATAGAATCTATTGATGTCCCTCTTCTTAATGAAGCCACAAATTAGAGTTTATTCCCTAAATCTATGTTGCAATGAGATTGAAGATTATTTTCAGCAATAAACTATGACCAGAAATATGTGGACACATAGGCGGCCATGTCCATAGACAAACATTGGCAGTAGAATGGGTTGCGCTGAAGAGCTTTAAACATGGCGGTATCATAGGCTGCCACCTGTGCCACAAGTCCGTTTATGAAATGTTTGCCCTGCTAGATCAGTAAGTGACGTTTTAAAATATTTGTTTCAGACCATTTCCCTTTGAGTCATAAAAGTGATACTTGGGATTTAACCCTAAGAATCCATTAAGTCCAGGAAGCCTCAAACCGTGATCATGTCATCAACTTGATTTATTATAATTCGCTATTATATAATCTTCTTTTTAGTTTTTATTTCATTTTTTTTGTTTCCGAAACATTCTATGTACATACACTATGTATATTAATATTGCTTTTTTTGTATCTTATCTAAAATCCAGAACAAATCACAAGGTTCTCTAAAACGCTGACTGAGACAAATTGAACCTCTACTGGTATTTAAGTTGGTCAGAGGCGTGGATTTCGCTGCAAATAACGTGCGGCTTGCCTTGGGGAGAACATATAGAAATCAGGTTCCCTTTCGCTTTAGTAATGCCTTGTAGGTACCTTTTTTTACCACAATGGAAAATTCAATCTAGTACCTAACACCATCTGTAAAGCTAGTGCTGTATTATTTTAACATTGTTTTATTATATACCGTATTTTTCGCTCCATAAGACGCATTTTTTTTCCTCCCAAAGTGGGATGAAAAATCAGCCGCGTTTTATGGAGCGAAGATGCAGGCATAAGTAAGGGCCTGAATTTACTTCACCTGGGAACGCTTTGTGTGTTGAGTGCTGCTCACTTCTTGGCAGACGGCACCGGGAGCAGCGCGCGTGCAGAACACGCATTGGGAACGCGCATGCCTTCAACTACTGTGTTGGAAGCGTTTGTCTCGGGTGCCGGCGCTTTACGCTGGGCGCCGGCATATGACGTCAGACGCCGGCGCTCAGCAGTGAAGCGCCGGCACCCGAGACAAACGCTTCCAACACAGGAGTTTAAGGTAAGTGACCGGGGCGGGGGGGGAGATCCTGAGAAGGGGGGTTAGAGAGTTAGAGGGGAGATCTGAGAAAAGGGGGGGGTTAGGAGTTAGAGGGGAGATCGAGAAGGGGGGGTTAGGGAGTTAGAGGGGAGATCCTGAGAGGGGGGGTTAGGGAGTTAGAGGGAGATCCTGAGAAGGGGGGTTAGGGAGTTAGAGGGGAGATGACTGAGAAGGGGGGTAGGGAGGGAGGTCTTACTGTGTGTGTGTGTATCTACTGTGTGTGGTGTGTTGTCTTACTGTGTGTGTCTCACTGTGTCTGTGTGTGTCTCACTGTGTCTGTGTGTCTCACTGTGTCTGTGTGTGTCTTACTGTGTCTGTGTGTGTCTTACTGCGTGTGTCTTACTGTGTTCATAGCTTATTCAGTTATTGTAATAAATATTTTAGCCCATTTTTTAGCTCAAAATATTTTTTCCTTTTTTTTCTCCTCTAAAATCTAGGTGCGTCTTATCAGCAGGTGCGTCTTATAGAGCGAAAAATACGGTATTATATTTCGCACTATATTCTACCCTGCCCACCTCCACAGCCAATAAGAATTGTGAAGATACTGGTTAAACAATAAATACAATGTGGATTTCCTGGATAGAAAATTTAGTGGCTTTTTTTTTATCTTTGAAATCACTTTTTTCCGGGGACCTCACCAGCTGGTACCTAAGTTTTACTACTACATTGTGACTTTACCTAAAATTACATTCTTTAAGCATTTTGAAGGTGAGAGAGTTGTAAATTTTACACGTTAAGACAGTAAGCGTTTTAGTTCTGAGAGAAATGTAATGAATTGTCTGCGCTAGTTGTATTCGGGTAGAGGGCATTGCTGTTTCTAAAAGATGGGTCTGTAACGTTCCTTGGCTTGTACTCTGACTCCCAACCTTCTTTCTCTGGTTTGACGATTGGAACCAGATTGCGATGCAGAATTTCTTCCTTTGGAAAAACAAAATACAGAGATCAACATGTTAACAATATAAAGAAAACGTTATTCTTCCCAATTGGTTTGAGTATAATTCTTCCCTCTTGTCTGTATGCACAAGTTACAATAGTCTCTTGTTTAATTTGGCTTCTAAGCAGCACCAAAGTTCATGAACGCCATTCAGCCATGTCTTTATGTACTTAGCTTTGTGCACTATATGGACAAAAATATTGGGACATGCCTTTTATTGTGAATTGGGTTTGGGTTAGGCCCCTTACTTCCAGTGAAGGGAAATGTTAATGCTTTAGCGTTTTGGATACTTTGTGGGAACAGTTTGGGAAAGACATTTTTCTATTCCAACATGACTGCTCCAGTACACAAAGCAAGGTCCACAATGACGTGGTTTGGCGTGGAAAACTTGACTGGTCCTGACCTCAATCCCGCCAACACCTTTGGGATGGACTGGAATGGAGATTGCAAATAGGGGGGCCGACTACATATTAGTGTCTATGTATTTAGAATGCAATCTGTTGGTGTAATGGTCAGGTGTCCCAGTACTTCTGTCAATATAGCGTGTGTGTGTGATATATATAAATACACACGAAAATGCTTGTCCTTGAGGTGTTCGTATAAAAATCAAGACAATGTTGCTTACATTTACAATATTGTTCTGTCTGTTATCCACAAGATTTGTCTGTTTTGTTTTGTTCGTTTCCATGGTCTCTAATTTCAGTTCCACAGATTCAATTTTTCTCATGATTCCTCCAATGGACAGTTCCAGTTGCTGAAGACGCTTTAGAAATCTGCAAGACAATCATGGATGTGCATTGATTTAACTGCGATTATTAAATGTGATATTGGAGAATCTTGGGAAATTATCTTAAAAGCTCAACTCATACTACATTTTTATTATTGTCACATTAAAAAACATGGCTTTGTAACTATTTTAGTTTCAGGTTTTTAAAAAAAATAATACAATTTTAGCATGTTCTAGACAGCTGGATATTGGTGACATGTATGTATTCTAGGTCTTTTATCTTGGTCCAGTCTACCAGAATAACACGCAAATGTCAGTGACTTGGGGTAACAGAATGGGGGACAGTTTTGTCCACTTTTATTAAATAAACAGGACTTCATTAGCATTGCCATACATCTGTCAAGTACTACAATAGCCAACTTCTAGATCTGCTTCGGTCAATAGTGACTGGTTAAATAGTTCTGTCGGTTTAACTAGCACATG
Source organism: Spea multiplicata (assembly GCA_009364415.1). Taxonomy (NCBI): domain Eukaryota; kingdom Metazoa; phylum Chordata; class Amphibia; order Anura; family Pelobatidae; genus Spea; species Spea multiplicata. The sequence goes on from VKOC01018399.1 coordinate 19,483, forward strand.
ACCTCATGAATCTAAAAAGCTGATAAAGGTTTGAGATTTTACAGCAGGAAAAAGTACAAAATGGGCCAAATGATTCTTATATGCAGTCAAAGTCTCTCTTTCTGTTTTGTTTTTTTCCCCTCCTGGGTGCTTTGATACCTTGCAGTTACTCCTTTCTTCTTCATTCTAAATCTCCATAGAGGCCCTACCTTTTTGTTTTGTTCGTTTTAATTTACTGACATGTTTAATTCAATGTCTGAGGCGTTCAGTAAAACACCTTTCTAGTAATCCCATTTCTCCTGGACTCCATCTATATGGTCCAGACCATTAAAGACTCTCCTAAATATGTTTGTGGTTTAAAAACAAAAACAGCCATTCTAAGACGGAATAGCTTAGTTTATTATGTAGTGCAACGCAGTGTATGTTTGAATGTTAAGCAACACTGATTAATGATCACTGGAGCCCAATCACTTCCCAACGGTGACATCCAAAATCAAGTGTCCATTATGGAAAAAATCAGCAAAACATGCCTCATCTTCCTTGTTAACTGCTTAAGAAAAAATCCCTGGGAAGTATTTACTCCTTTCTGAACCAGCTCCTTGGTTTTTCCAGTCGGTATCAGGGAGACTATGTAACCCCTAGTGTTAACCTCACATTTAGTTGTTATAGTTATTTTCTCAACTAGCGTGTTCACATAATACACCTATATGTGTCTGACTATTTTAGTTTGGAAGTCTATTTTCTCAGAACTGTAGATATTTATTTTTAAGGATACATACATTGTGAATTCTTCTTGCGAGACCCAACTGGCTTTAGCAGAGACCTTATCCTTGAATTTGGCTAAATTCACCCCATCCTCTAAACTCTTGTTTCCGAATGACCTTCCCAGATTCTCAATTTCAGCATTCAGAGCCATCTGTACATTTAGAACATGATAAAGAAAATGTGTTATTTTATTACAATTATATACAATTGAAAAATAAACTTCACTTTTTAAGGCTGTTTTGAAATGTAAAAATAAGCCTAATGTTTTGATTACAACAGCAAAAAGTTAATGCCTGGATGTCTGTGTGTATGTATGTATGTGTAATAAATGGATTCCCGGGGCAGATCCTTCATATTTCTTCCTCACTTTGGAAAATTGTGGTGAAATGCTAGTGGGTTTTTGCACTAATATTTGTACTCTTTTTATAACCTACTATGTTAAAACTAATCTGCAAAACTGTTAGCACTATTATAACCATACCCGTCTTTCCTCCAAAATATTTCTCATTCTATTTTGTTCTTCTTCGTCAAGAATTCGATTTCCATCCTGGTCAAATCTGGAAAAGGCTGCAGTGATTTCATGGTCTTCATGGCCCATTCTAAAAACAAAAAACACACAAACAATGGATTCGTGTTTCTAGATCTACAAAAAGGGTGGTCTGTTCTGTGTGTGGTTATTCTTGTGTTTCAATGTGATGAGTGATTTACTTACCTTTTTCATTTGTTATGCATAGCACACAGTCACATTTTTATTTAATTTAAAGATGGTTTCATTCTGAAGCTATTGTTTCTCCAGTAAACACTTTGGGTTAGGACTGGCTTTGTGAAGCATCGCTCCAGCGCAGTTGTGATTTATGGTCTTTTGAAGCACATTAAAGGTGGAAAAAGTTCTGACATGATTTATCTTTGTCTCATTCTTTAACATCACTAGAACCTAGCATTTTAACAGGGATGTGTAGATCCACTGTAGTTGGTCACCCCTTTGCAGCTATAACATCTTCCAATTTTCTGGGATTTTGGAGTGTTTCTGTGGGAAGTTTTGCCCATCCATCCAGTAGAGCATTTGTGAGGTCCGGCACTGATGTTGGACGAGGAGGCCTGGCTCGCAATCTCTGTTCCAGTTCGCCCCAAAGGTGTTCGATGGGGCTGAGGTCAGGGCACGGTGTGGACCAGTGAAGTTCTTCCACACCAAACTTATTCAACCATGTATTTATGGACCTTGCTTTGTGGGCTGGGGCACAATCGGCCTTGTGGCCCCGCCCCTTTCTTCCTCCTTGCAGTCACTGCCGATTGGCACCGCCCCTTTCTTTCTCCAGCAGTGATTGCTGGGAGGGACTGGAAGGATGAAGTGGGCGGGCCAATCGGCAGTGACTGCAGGGAGGGACTGGAAGTAGAAAGTGGGTGGGCAATCGGCAGTGACTGCAGGGAGGGACTGGAAGAAGGAAGTGGGTGGGCCAATCGGCAGTGACTGCAGGGAGGAACTGTCAGTAGGAGCTGCTGCTGTGAGTCACAAACGGATTATAAAACGAGGGGAGTTTTTTTCAGCATTTGCTCTGGAAAAACCCTCATTTTATAATCGATAAAAATCGATTCAACTAATCGATAATGAAATTCGTTGCCAACGAATTTTATTATCGATTTTATCGATTAGTTGTTGCAGCCCTAAACTAAAGTGACTAAAAGGGTTCCATTAATTGTGCTACCCATATATTTAACTTGTTTTGGGGAGATAAACCTGGGTTGTGTTTGCAATAGTTTAGAAACGGCCCTTCCGACCTGGATCGGTGGATTAGGAAGGGCCCTTTCTAAACTACTTTGAACCGGTACGAGGCGACAAGAAGAAGGGGTTTGCACTGACCCCCCCCCCCGAGGCACGGGCCCCGTGGCAGCTGCAGCCCCTGTAGTTACACCAGTGACTTTGGAGTAAACTGGGCTGAAATGTTGACAACCAAATCACAATACTTAACTCTTTTAAGCTGTTCTTAAACTCTTCAAATTCAAGTTCCTTTGTGCCATTTTGTAGAGCTTTCTGAACATCCGATATGCGCTCTTTCTTCAGTTTCAGTTTCATTAATGTCTTCCTGTAGCCCTACAAATGTAAGACCTTGTGTTTAGTAAATGATTATTACTTTACATTTTAGTTATAGACCATCTACAGATTTCATGGAGCAATTACAATAATAGAAAATGAACAATAACATTAAAATTGACTATACAAAATTGACAATAAGAAATGGAGAAGATGGCCCTGTTTTCGTGAGCTTTGCAGACTATTATGGGATAAACAAAAAAGTGGTTCAGAACTGGAAAAATTAAAATTTGTAGATTTGGATTAAAAAGTGATGAACAGTATTTCAATCAGCTATGGTAAAGCAGCAGACATAGATACATATTTACTAAATTTATTAACACATACCTGTTTCAATATATCAGAAAACTGCAACTCATTCTTTTGGTTTGAAAGCTCTTCTTTCACTTCAGAATATGTATCATTGATGATGGCCAAAAACATATTCTTAATTTTAAAAAAGACAAAAACGTAATATTATTGTGCAATTCTAGACATATATTAACTTTAATTCAAATGTGTATACTCAGCGCTCATGTTCACTACCCAGCCTGCAGTGTACCTTGCATTAGACCGTAGGCTTAAACCCGGCTTTTATGGCATCACAAGAACACTAGTCAGGTAACCCTCACATATCTGAGATGTGTGGGATTGTCTCTCACCCTAGTCTCAAATAAAAGGAGCCAAACTGATGTAGTGCCACGTTTGGCCTGTAGATGGTGACAACGTACCACAGCATCAACACCCTCTCCGCGAGAATATAATTATGGTTCTAGGCATTTGAAACACATACATAGATCAGCATAAAAAGTGAATATTTAACATTGCTAACAGTACTTACCAATAGGACAAAGAAGACAAAGAAAACGTATGTAACAAAATAAATAGGTCCTAATATCCTATTGGCATTGTCAATGGCATCATAATCAAAATCCCCAAGGATAATTCGGAACTGAGTAAATCTAGAAAACAAAAGTGAAGAATTATAGCTTAGACATAAGATGTAGGGTTTTAATTTGTATACCGGTAATCACAAGTAAATTGATTTATTTATTGTTTTATATAGTGCCATCATGTTTTGCAGTGCTGTTCAATGGGTAAACAGAACATAACTAGTAGTGAATAACATAACAATTTGACTTACTGAAGCAAGAGATAAGGAGGGCCCTGCTCAGATGAGTTTACAATCTCAGCATGTCAATGGCACATAAGTCCTCTAGTAGAAATTACGTCTGATTACCATCTTATATGCCATTGAGACCCACACTAAACAAACTGCCCCCCCTAGCCTAACTTAATCGTGTATCAGAACCTATCCAAGCCTTACTGGTCTCAGAATTGACCTGAGCTTAACTTTACAAAGTCTTAGAAGTTACAAGAGCCTAACTTTATTGTGTCTCAAACTGTACCCAATCTCTCTTTATCATGGTCTGAGAATCTAAGAGTCTGACTTTTATGTTATTATTAAATTGGTATTCTCTGCTGGCAGAATCTACCCAATGAGTGAGTATGAGTGAGCCTGAATGTATACAAGAATCTGTCCAAACCAAGATTTACTATCTTCATATGTTGTTCACCCTTTCCTTAGTTCATATTACCGGTAATACTCGTTTTTTTTTTAAGTGTGACTCAAACCTCTATATAAATATCCCTCCAAAGCCTTTTAGGAAAGACACTGCGATTTTCATGGGAGGTTTTATTTAGCTCTTGGAAACTTAGATGTGGGTTTGACATGTGCATGAGAGTTGTGAACCAGTTTGGACCAAAGTATATATTTAAGACTAATTAAACCGACAATCATTAATTTATGGGTTCCCTGTTGTTTCAGACCCAACCTTTGCTTGTAATATTTTAGGCAGAGGGGGCAGAGCTAAAGGGCTTCCCAATGAAGGTGATGCCCCATGCCAACTTTGACCCTATGCTTTGGTATACATTCTACAAATAAAAAGAAAAATACATACATGCATTTTACAAAGGTGCTAAAGTTTTCCACTTGGGTTCCAAAGAGAAGGTATCCTAGTTGTGCATAGGCAAAAAATACAATGAAGAACATGATTGCAAAACCCAAAATATCCTTTGCACAACGAGCAAGGGTAGAAGAGAGCTGGGTCATTGTCTTATTGAAGCTAATGTATTTGAAGATCTGGAAGAAATAACAGTAAAACATTCTTCATGTATTGATTGTATATGTGTATAATTAAATGCTCTTTGATAGAAAAAAGAGAGCTTTACATAAAATTTACATCAATACAATGGAACGTAACCATGAAATACCACAATCTACATGATTTGCATGTTTTATAGTAAGGAACTAGATATGTGATATAATCAGGGGAGGTTTGGCACCCACCTTATAGGCTGAGGCGCAAGTAAAGCCAAGTGGCCCCTTGGCACCCCAATATACGCACGGCAACACATATGTACACACACTTAAACAAACTAACACTTTCATGCTTACACACATACATATGTTTACGCTAACATAAACTTGCTCATACTCACACCACAAACACATGCATGCTAACACACAATTACGCACATTTATTCTTTACACACACATTTATACAAACGTTCTTATTCTAACATTCATACATTCATACATACATACATACATACATACATACATACATACATACTCCCCCCCTCTGTCACTCACTTGCTCCTTCTTAGAACCCCCTTACCTCACTGGCACACCATGCGTGCAGCCCCGCTATTACATAACGCTGACCCCGCTGCATTCCTGCCTCCCTGTGCTTTGTCCAAAATTGTTCACAAAGGGCCAGTCTGCCCTGCCACCCGGGCCAGCCCTCCCCTGTCTGATGATCATGTTAACTGTGACTTCTTTTTCGACACCTGTTTGCAACCATTTAGGGTAAAACTGAACATAAATTCATTTAAACACGCTCAAAAGTCTTACAATTATATTCATGATATTTTAGCTTGCCACACTTACCTTAATCCAGGCGAAGAAGAGATTCACGGCATTCATGTTGTTGTATTGCGTCTGCCAAAAAGCCAAGAATTCAAAATCTGCGTATATGGTCGGCAGCTGTAACAGCGTTCCCATCAGCCTGTTCACCTCCAATGTCCGAAAGATGTGAAATGCAATGGCTACAAGAGAAAGCTAAATATAATTGTATCAATTACTTACGGAAGTATAAAAACCTTCATTTCCAGATATGAATGTTGTACGATTATTTAGGGGCATGTGGAATGTATCCTTACCAGTATAACCACCACATCTAGTATGTTCCAAATACTGGTAAAATATCTGAATTTATGAATCCTTAATTCCAGCATCTCTTCCACCACGTAGTAAAAGATAAACACACAGAAGATAATTTCACATGCGATGATGAAATAGTCCCATCCGCTGACATATCGAATAAGCTTAACGGTGCGAATCTGCCAGGAGGGTATTGCTCCACCAGTTGCAGGGAATTCTACTACAAGCCTGAAAAACACATAATACGTTTACTAAAGTGTAAAAAAAAAAAAAAAAAAAAAAAAGCATTGCAGAAGTTCACAAAACTTATTTTGGTTACATTAAAATGAAACTGTGTATATTTGTTATCATTGATATCTATCTGCTTATAGATACTCTACCTTTAACGCTTTAGAGTCACTTAGCTGTTTTATTGGAAAACCAGGACATTTCTAGCTGTGTAACGTAATTGCAAAATGTTTTTCCAATAATCAGTCTCTTAAACTTAAACTTGGATTAGCGAACACAATGTGCCATTAGAACACAGGCGTGATGGTTGTTGATAAAAGAGCACACCCATGAATATATTCCATAAAAAGTCAGCTACAATAATCATTTACGACGTAAACAATGTCTGCATTTTAATTCTAATCCATCTGGTGTTATTTTAATGAGCCCATTTTTTTTTTTAGGTGACCCCAAACTTTTGAACGGTACTGCATGTGGGTGCTGTGAAATTCTGGTGAGCAGTTGTGCTGACGGGAGATGCTTGGGAGCAGGTGAAAGGTCACAATTGATGGTCCTTCAAAGTCCTTGATTGCTTGATATTTTTTATTATCTAATTACTAACTTAATTTGAGGTCCCGTTTATTTATTTATAGCCTTTTCATCTTGTTAATCTTAATTGGGCCAGAGTATTTTATTTAGCGTGCATATCCTATATCTACTTTTGGAGTCACTGCCATTCTGCATTAAGGTTAATACTTTTGTGTAAAAAAAAGTAAGTAAGCCACTCACCTTAAAACACAAAATAAGTTGATGTTGGCATTATAAACTGAGAAGTCAACAAAGACCGCACGTGTTCCTCTATTCAACCAGAGGTTACTTTTCAATATCTGTAGCTCCCTTAAACTGTCATTTTTGGTACGTTCCAGATCTATATAATATCCTCCTCCACTATACGTCGCTATTTTTCCCCAGTGAGATGATCCTCCGAGTTCGTCCTCCGTGAAGTAGTTCCAACTGGTAAAGAAGAAGAAAGTCAAAGCAGGAATTATCTCAAGAGGAAAACTAATTTACCAAATCTTCTGCAATCCCACACAAACTTTTATTGATTGAACCAATACCCAATTATATCTACTGACTATGTATTTTCAGCTAACCCCACACACTCGTGCATGGAATATGTTTCAACAGGCTTGGGATAAACATATTAAGAGTAATTTGTGCTCAGAATCTCCATACTAGTGGCAGAGAACAGAGGGGGAACCTTCAGCTATGATTTAACAGCATGACAGCTAGCGTCTGTCCATATGAAGCTTGTATTAAATAGTGCAGATAAGTGAAACATGCCACTAAAACAATATGCGGTTCTTCTATTCCAGCCGAAGAAGAAAGTACAGTACTTACGCAGTCCCGTTAAAAAGTCCAAACGGGCTTTGGTCCTCCTTGTCTTTGGAGTATACATCATAGCATCCGGTAATATCTTCTTGGAAGTCTTTATGTACAACACACGAGTTGTTCTCTACCTTTAGCTGACGCAGACGTGGAACCCCAAGCAAAAGATTCTCGTAGTAGATAAAAGAATTGGGGCTATTGTCTAAAGATGCGTTGTTGTACCACTTGGTCCAATAAAGACCACCAAGTAAAGGACCCTGTGAATACTAGAAAGCATGGGATTAGTATAATATGTTTTAAAGCACGATCTCTATACTACATAACAGAATGGTCTATATTTATAATCAAGATCAATGATCTGTAACCTTTGTCAGGACAAATACTATTTTAGTGTAATGTTTAGTCTTTTATGGTTATTGCTTTGGTCTATGTAGTTGGATTTTCCTGATATATGTTTGTAAAATGGTATTTATGGTCCAGCCGTTTTCCTCTTTTATTATTTGCTTGATATTACTATACTTTCCATGTGTTCTTTGTAATAAAAGTACTATGTTAACTGAGAATACGTATATTACTCAGACCCATATTTTTCTGACATTTTACAGACAAGGTCACTGTTTTATTTTTCTGACGGCCATGCCCTTTTGTAGATAAAACAGAGAGTTTACAAAATTTATTTTTAAACAGTTACATGACTTTATATAAAATAAGCCAAAAATATCAGATGAAAAACAAATGTCTCCAGTATGAACAACCAACTTATGGATGCTATGCTGTATGAATAGGACACTCAAAAGAGTTCACACCAGGCAACAGGCCTCCTACGGCAGCACCGCCATTATTATTTATTGTTTTATATAGCGCCCTCATATCCTGTAGCGCTGTACAATGATCAAATCTGTGTAGACTGGGGACCAATACACCCTCACTTTTCCATTGAATAGATATTTAAGATTATTTCCCCAAACATTGTAAGTACACATGAATGTTTTAAGAACATGTGGAAGTTTCCCTTTATCAGCTGCTGGACATGTGTGCCACATAGATTATTGCAGTCCATATGGTGCAGGGTTTTAGGGCCCCCTAGGACTTTTGGTGCACAAAGGTTGGTATGTTGGGGGCATCTTTTCTGCATTATGCCTCCGTGTCGCTTCCCTGCTGTAACAATGAATCGCTTAAATGTGGCTTAGTATTCCAAGTTCACATACCCTCTATTTTTCCGAAATCATATAGTTACCAGAAATGATTGTGTCAACAAAACTGGATACATGATATTGTTTTTTTCCTTTTAATTGTGTTTCTGCTGCATTGCAGTCTTGAAACTATTTTGTGTAATGTCGCAGAGGAGACTGCAGTAAATACATCTACAGGCTGTTAAAAGGCTGTCTTGGAGGCATAGCAAAGCTTTGTGACAAGTGCTAGGGAGATGACAATTTGTCAACATGTGATATCTATGTATATAACGTCAAATACAACAACAACAACAAAATTAAACAAGGCTTCTGGCTCCAAAAATTGTAATCAACCCCAGCCCCTTCTAAGCCGTATGCAGAGTACAAAAAAAAACCACGATTAAAAGAAATGTTTACTTTAGATAAAGTCTGGGCATCTAGTTGCAATTGTGAATTCAATATAAGTGAATATCTTGAGCGTGATCCTTTACAAATCCATCAGAAGTCAGATTATTTTACAGACAACATTATCACCATCCTACAATGTTAGTAAATTCATAGGAGCCATGCCGGCAACTGCCGCAGAAAGCACATTAGATGGTTTCCTCTAACTGGTTTGGAACATCAGTATTGTTGAATGGGGTTGAAAGTCATATATTAGCTCCAGGATAACTTTGGTTGACTAGATCTTTGATTGTTTTGTATTTATACTCACCGACCAAAAGTCCGCCATGCTGCTGATAGTTTTGAATGTAACTCCGTTGTCTGCTGGTGTGTCCAGGAACAGTTTGGACATGACGTTAGTATAGTAGTAGGTATTGGAGCTTGTCATTCCATAAGTCACTAGAAATACAATATGTTGTAAACCAGAATTAGCAATGCTTATACAGCTTTGTTATTTGGAATGCATTGGATCTGCCAATATATAATCAACAGATCATTTTCTTTTATTCATCTTCAATAAATAATAAAAGTAGGTCAATAAACAAGGCAATATCAAAGATTATAACCTTCAATCACAAAGCTAACATCAACAGATCATAATTGTACAGCTATTTTTATTTATTTTGTGTATATAACAACCAGAATGTGTTTTGAGAATTTTCTGAAAGAAAACCAAGCTAATTGATGCAGTCAAGGTTTTGCTTAAGGCCAGGGCTGATTTTAGTGCCAGGTGAGTCAGGTAGCTGTCTGGGATGCCTGGGCCATCGTGGCACCAAAAGTCACCCACAAAAAATCTCCACAATATATAGTCGGCAGTCTAATGCCTGACTGTGGTGTAACAGAAGCCTTCACAATGTGTAGGGGACATGCACAGCTCGTCTACATTTGGAATCCCTATATAGCAACTAGAATTTAGACATGGTGGATGAAGCAATAGAACGAGATTCTTACTCAGAATTATGTTAGGTCAAGGACTTGCCCTGCTTAAGACAAGGGAAACTGGCTGGGTTTGTTTTGTTCCCCTATCTGTGAAAATGATAAATGAAGGGGTAGAGAGGGATGAAGAAAGCGTTCTTACATTGAAACAAGAAACGGTGAAGGAGACTACCCATGAGAAGGATGTAGGCAGTGGCGGAACTACCGGGGTCGCAGGGGTCGCGACTGCGACCGGGCCCTGGAGTTTTGCCAGTCAGGGGGGCCCAAGGGGTGTCAAGCGGTGAAAACGACCGCTCGGCAACTCTTGGGCCCCCCTGACTGACAGAAGTCCGGGACTCCTCTGCTCGCCGCCGCCGCTGCCCAGAGTGCAGCGTGAGGAGTTTGTCTCGGGTGCCGGCGCTTCACGCAGAGCGCCGGCATATGACGTCATATGCCGGCGCTCAGCAATGAAGCGCCGGCACCCGAGACAAACTCCTCACGCTGCACTCTGGGCAGCGGCAGCGGCTTCGGCGGCTCCCAACAGTTGAAGGTAAGTGACCGGGGAAGGGGGTGAGAGGGTAGATTGTGAGGAGGAGGTAGATTGTTGAGTGAGGGGGGTATGATTGTGATGGGGGGGTGGGTTATGATTGTGGAGGAGGGTGGAGGGGTAGATTGTGAGAGGGGTGATGTAGGATGGGGTGGGTAGATGTGAGGAGGGGGTTAGATTGTGAGGAGGGGGGTAGTTGTGAGGATTGGGGGGGAAGAGGGGGAGATTTAGAAGGGGGTTATGGAGGAAGAGGGGAAGATTGTGAGAAGGGGGGTTATAGGAGGGAAGAGGGAGATTGTGGGAAAGGGGGTTAGGGAGGGAGAGGGAGATTGTGAGAAAGGGGGGTTAGGGAGGGAGAGGGGAGATTGTGAGAAAGGGGGGTTAGGCGAGGGAGAGGGGAGATTGGGTGAGAAAGGGTTAAGGGAGGAGAGGGGAGATTGTGAGAAGGGGGGTTAAAAAGGGGAAGGGAGAGGGGAGATTGTGAGAAAGGGGGGTTAGGGAGGGAAGAGGGAGAATTGTGAGAAGGGGGGATAGGGGGGAGAAGGGGGGTTAGGAGGGAGAGGGGAGAATTGTGAAGAAAGGGGTTAGGGAAGGGAAGGGAGAGTTGTGAGAAAGGGGGGGGTTAGGGAGGGAAAAGAGGGGAGATTGGTGGAAAGGTGGTGTTAGGCGAGGGAGAGGGGAAGATTGTGAGAAAGGGGGGTTTAGGGAGGGAGAGGGAGATTTGGTGAGAAAGGGATAGATGAGGGGGGTGGGGGCCCTTAAAACAGATCTCGCACCGGGGCCCTGAGGTTTCTAGTTACGCCCCTGGATGTAGGAATAATGGTAGACAACAGACTTGACAACAGTGCGCAATGCCAGCAAGTAGTTGCAAGGGCCGATAAGGTTTTGGCTTGCATAAAAAGAGGTATTTATTCACGGGAGGAGGATATTATCCGCCTCTTTACATTGGTAAGACCTCACCTTGAATATGTGGTACAATTCTGGGCACCGGTCCTTAAAAAGGACATTATGGAATTAGAAAAAGTGCAAAGGAGGGCTACAAAATTAATAAGGGGATTGGGAGATACTAGTTATGAAGAGGGAATAAAAAAGCTAAAATTATATGCGATAGAAAAACGGGAATATGATAACATTATATAAATATATGCAGGACCAATATAAAGAGCTCTTCAGTGACCTGTTCATTAACAGAAATATACAAAGAACAAGAGGTCACCCTCTGAGACTGGAAGAGCGCAGGTTTCATAGACGACAAAGGAAGGGATTCTTTACAGTAAGGACAATAAAGGTATGGAATTCACTTCCAAGGGAGGTGGTGTCATCCAATACATTAGATGCCTTCAAAAGGGGTCTGGATATTTTCTTAGAAAGGCATGACATACAGGGATATAAATAGAATAACATTATTAGTTTAGAGCTTCTTCATCCAAGGAGAAATCCGATTGCCTCTTGGAGTCAAGAAGGAATCCCCCCCCCCGATGGCAGGATTCAAAGTTGCTTAATTAGGGTTTGTTTGCCTTCTTTTGGATCAAGAATAGGAAGGTTAGGTAGAAGAGTTCAACTTGATGGACTTAGGTCTTTTTTCAACCTTATTTACTATGTAACTATATGTAACTATGTAACTAAGGTTATTGGAGATGAACAATAGAGCTGCTCAAACGGAAGGATGAGAAAGTTCTTAGATGGAAAGGGTGGCCCTTGAAAAAATAGTGAGTTGTGTCTCCCAACCAGAGACTTACAATAATAAAAGGTCTACCATTAGCCAAATATGCAAAATATATCTCCCATATGAGTATTTTTACTAAAGTTACAAAACAGTTCTATAACTATTACTCTTGAAATACATAATTGTTAAATTGTGACTATGCATTTCTAATAAACTCATTTGCTATAGCTGCGGTGTACTTAAGATTAATTACATTGTTTTACATGAAAACCAAATAAGGGACCATTAAAGATATCTGTCTAATCTCACATTATAATGCAATTAAACATTATTTATGGAAGATTATACAATTATGGTGTAATTATAGTAATAATGATGTGATATTTACTACAGATATCCATCCAATATGTTAAAACTACCTTGAGTGCAGCATTTGTTCCTTTACCTTTTCTTTTAAAAGACGAGGAACACTCCTGAATTCCCAATTCATTCATCCTTACCGGCGTAAGAGTTTAACCCTGTGACATGTCTAGCATAACCTATACTCCCTATGCAGCATATGCTACTGGATGCACACAAAAAAATCTGCTTCTCAGGATAAAAAAATGAGAACTTCATGATAATGAAATTAAGTTTCATAAATAGAAAATGTAATCCATCGGGCAGAACTTTTTTTTTCCTAGAATTCACAACAGCTTAACTGTCAAAAAGGAGCAAGACAACATCACATGGCTTTAACAATTAACAACATCTTAATCCACACACTGCTCAAATGTCAGGTAAAAGTTATAATTCAAAGAAGAAGTATGGGAAGAGTACCAAGCAGTTCTCTGAGTGAATAAGAAAAAGGAGAACAAAACAAAAGAATGTAAAATATGGGCAAAACCTGTATAGCCACACAACTATTGATCAACAGCCACCACATAGTATCTCATCTTTCCTCCCTTGCTGATGGTTCATGAATTTCCATGGTTCCAGAGAATTTAAATCTGTACCCTGTTTAAAGTATTTATCTACTCGGTAGCCCAATATAATATAGAAAGGATGGACAGAAGAGGAGACCTTTTTAAGGGCTATTTGGGTGGTGCACTTGTAGTCATAAGCAAGCTTGGGTTACCTAGCCAGGGATTATCAAGCTTGCTGATGGCAGCAAGAATATCACCCCAATTAGCCCTCAAGAAGGTAATGGTAGATCAGAAATAGTACAGAGTTTGGAAAAGGAACGACCACGCCAAGCAGTGAAAACTTTTTTTTTAATCACTTCCATGGAAAGTAAAATCAGAAATCTGTTTGGTCAAAGCTAATTAGCAAATCAAGAATGCAATACATTGGGAAATACGTTTGTGAATCACTCAACCTAGGGTGTAAGGTCCTGATTTTATTATTTTCTTTAAATTATTATGCGGACAGCCTTTGCACGTTCATATTTTCTTTGAGAGACTCAATGTCAGATAAAACATGTTAGGCTGCTGGTGTCATCATCAAGTATGTGGTTCCCTTAACAGCTGGGTTTAGGAGAAGGAAAGAGGCGCCGTGTTTGGAAACATACATATTGAGCGCTTTGGGAGCTAGAATTACAAACAAAATAGCCAGTATTACTGGGAAAGTTCTCTCTGTTTAGGACAAAGGTGTGCCGTGTGAACCAAATTACATACATGCCAGTAATATGTGTTTTAGCATAATATTCAGGCAATAATAATAATGGCCAGCAAATCTAGAATTAATCTTTAAAAATGAAACATTTAGAGGACAAATTTAATAGGCGGTAAAAGTTGGACAGCAAAATGTTTATATTATGCTAGCAAATTTGTATTTAAGCTGGATAATGTCATGACCACTAACCCAGTCAACATATTCTTCTATTATGAAAATAATACTTGTCATATGTGTAATTTCACTGGATATTCAAGCAGTATAAGCCTTAACATTCTTAAAACCATCTTCTTGTCAACAGTCAAAATAAATTTATAATGCCATCTAAATGCTCAATGGTCCATGGTTTTCAAAATAAACATGGCGTTTCAGCCCCATTAGACGCCCCCTGTCAAGTAGCACCTATGGATTCAATGGTGGAGCTGCCATCTTTTTAATGTTTAGTGGCAAAGTTGATATAACCGATAAACATATTGCATAATTACAAGTCAGCCATTCACGAGGAGTTAAACAGGTGCTTTGTCTGTACAATAGAGCAAAAACATGTAAGCACATTTAGTCGATAATGCTTGCTTTAAAATGTTTGTACAATACACAGCATTGTAAATTTATAAAGGAACCATGTAATTCTATCCCTAGAAAATCAGTCTTTTTGGTACAGCAAGTATTTTACCTCTGTAAATGGTCAGCTTTTCAACAGTGCTTTTCTGATATTACATTATATTAGGAACATTTACGAAAACGTAATGTTATACAAACCAGAAAGAACCAGAATTTTCTTTTGAGTGTTTAGGAACTTTGTATGACGGGACTTTCAGAATGTAGTCATGGTCATACTATCCAGCCCTTTTTCTTAATCCCGGTTCTTGTGTTTCCGTGAATAATTGAGTCGTTTGGGCTTGTTTCCATGTCAGAGGTATGACTTCTTGGCCACAAATCTTTCATAAAGACCAATTCTGAGCAGACTTCTCTGGACAGTGGATGGTCTACCAGGGTCCCACTGTTTTCTGCCAATGCTGAACTGATGGCACTGCCGGCCATCGTCCCATTGTGAGGAGAAGTAAGCATGATGTGTCTTTCATCTGCTTGGCTGACCACTGCGTCTATGGTCCTCAACATTGCTGGTTTCTTTGTGCTTCTTCAAAAGAGCTTTGACATCTGGAAACTCTGTCTGCCTTAAAATTTCTGCCCGGGAGAGACCTTGCTGATGCAGTAAATCTACCTTTTGTCCTGTTGCTGTGCTCAGCCTAGCCATGTATGACTTTTATTTTTAAACTGTCTCCGTTTATTGATGGTACAAGAAATGTCAGTCTCTCATGTATGACTTTTGACCTTGTTAGTGAGTTTGTTTGTTCCTCACTCAGTTTTATTCCTCCTACACAGTTGTTTCTGTTCCAGTTATGGATCGTGTTTTAACCTACATATTTTGTTAGCACTTGTTAGTATAATTCAAATACCTACCAATATGCCCACAAAATCCCTAAGTTTGTGCAAACGTACCTAGAAGAATTTAAACAATTTAAAAGGCATTCTTACTTTACATCATTTTTTTCACACCTGCCTAAAATGTTCACAATACTGTTTTTTAACATTAGTTTTGCAGAAAATATAGGGTAATTGTGAGCATCTTTTAAAAAGTGTAATATGCAATGATAATAAGTATAAGATAAATTAGATTATTTGTTGATTAAATTTAATATTTAATCTCACATCGAAGGAGTATAATGACCAGTGGTTTGCTAATTAGGCTAATAGAACAGATGAATTAAACCTTGGGAAGGGACATCACAAATTAATCTGCCATAACAATTATAGCTTTATTCCAAATTCATATTGCACTGTATTGAAAATATTATTCAAAAGTCATCATGCAGACTTACAGAGACAGATATCCACTAAGAAGATTATATAAACCATAAGCTCTCGCAGTGTTGTCTTGACATAAAGTTCTCGGTTTTCAGCTGTATCCTCTGTTAATGTTGTCCCCCAAAGGCCTAGAATAGGAAAGACATGGAAATTAGAATTTTATTTGTACAGCATTCTACTAACAAATGTTTTATTGATGTTCTCTCTCTTTATATGTTTCTCTCATGTTATTGTATCTAAGAACTTCATAGGACCCTAGGAGTGGTGGTTTAAGATCCAACATTCAAAGGCTGCCCCAACTATGATACGCAAAGCCTCTGTGGAAATATCAATTATGTATTTAAGTTTGGTGCAGCTCTACATTTCACCCAGGCAGCACCCTCAGCCACTCTCCATAGATATCTCTCTTTCTGCGGATAAAAACCTGAATGACTCTTTAACTTGGCTCCACGTCCAGGTGCTTTAGGTGCTTTGTGTTAGATTTAGTCAAGGCAACTCAACTTCAAACAAAAATGTGGAGAGCTCTTGCAGGAAAAAACCCTATACCTGCATCTGTGTTTCCTTGTATCCCTCATGAAGGTCATGAAGTAAGTCATGTGACTTCTGACAACATCACAACACACTCAGTGTTTTAGGTAAATTGTGCATTATGCCATCAGTAGGTAAAAAAGCACTTATAATCACTTCCATTGACGTTACTACAGAAGCATGTAAAAAATCCAGCTTTTTTTGCAAAAGATCCCCACAGCACCAGCTCAGCCGAGAAGCGGAGGACCACATAAGGTCACAGAGCGGGGTCACCAAGTTCTGAGGCAGAACTCGCAACGCCTTGCTGATTCCATAGCTGAAGAGTTCCAAACTACCACTGGTATTAATATCAGCACAAAACTGTGAGGCAGGAGCTTCATGGAATGGGTTTCCATGGCTGAGCAGCTCCAAAGAGGGACCAAATTCATATTAATGTCTATGTATTGAGAATGTAATGTCGTAAAAGTCCCTGTCGGTATAATGTTTAGCTGTCTCATTGCTTTTGTCCAAATAGTGTATATATAGATATATTTTTTATTTCTCTTGCTCAAGGATTTGTTTAAATAACTTAAAAAGCTGTCTGTGTTATTCCACACTCTTGGTATAATATAGATGCACTGATATTTCGCAGTATTGATCAATTTCTTTCAGTGACGGATCCATATTTGGATTTTGGTACCTAAATTTAGACAACTTTCTGTTTTATAATATCTATAATGATGCCTCCCTAGTTGGTTTTCTGTACATCTGGACTCATGTAGATCCTGAAAGGTCAGCTGTGGATACTGTAATTGGATGCAGTTTTATGTATATAAAATAGGTTATATGCCGCTACAGTACTATCCAAACATGGAATATTTACTAAATTCATTCATTCACTTATCATTGTTTTTGTTGCCAAATCAGCCTGAAGGTCATTAAACTCATGAACATTTGTGGCTGATATCATTAAAAGGAACATAGATCTAAATATAGGTCTTCTAAGTTCATCATAATACAATGACAAGGAAAAAATGAACCCTTTGAAATTACCAGCATTTATGTATACATTTGTTACAAAATATGGTCTGATCTTCATCTACGATAATGAACAAACGCAATCTATTTAACTAATAACACACAACAAATAATAACCTTTCATGTCTTTATTGAACACATCGATCAAAAATTCACATTGCTGGTGAAAAATTAAGTGAACCCTTGGATTTAATAACTGGTCAAACCTCGTTTGGCAGCAATAAACAAGTGCTTCTGGTAGCTGAGGATCCAACCTGTACAATGTTCAGAATTTTAAACCATTCTTACAGAACTGCTTGAGCTCAGCCATATTCTTGGATGTCTGTTGTAAACGACTCTCTTGAGGTCATTCCACAGCATCTCTAATGGATTAAGGTCTGGGCTCTTGACCACTCAAAAAGATGAAGTACTTTCTTGTGAATAGCAAACTCAAAATGAGTGTTAGCTCAAAACTTTAAAAAAATAAAATAAAAAAGCTCTAAAACACACCTCCGAACCTATTTAATAATTCAGACTCCCGGTTTGCTAACCCCTGACTCCAATTAGCTTTAGTTGAAATCATTAGTCTAGGGGTTCCTATACTTTTCCTACCCTCACTGTGAATGTTTGAATTATGTATTCCATATGGATCAGAATAATACAGTAATTTGTGTGTTACTAGTTAAACCAGTTTGTGTTTGTTTATTATTTGTATTGTAAGGCACATTCAACATTATATTTTCAAGGGACAATTATATATAATTATAATGAAGGCTTGTACCTGCCTTAAGCCATACCCAGGTCAGTGCCCCTCAGGGCAGTGCCCCTCTGTCCTCTGTACCGATCGTGCCAGCAAACGTGCCAGCTCGGCACAGACTTTAGTAGTGTTAATGAGTCAGTTAACAAGGAGATCGCTAATCTCTCCCACTGGCCCTTTGAGAAACATCAGGAAATATCTCATGGGTGTTTGGCTTCTTTACTGTAAATGAATTATTGCCCTGCTTTGAATTATTCTGGTAACGATACAGTTGGGTGTTATCCTAGTCATCCTGATATTTAGTAAGTATGGAACGTCTCTGTTGACTACTGCACAGCATAATGCAATGAGCTCTTGACGAACCTACATAGGCGTGGCTGCCCTATTACATCCAAATGCCCCTATTCTCTTTATGTACGAAGGCATCATTTCCTTTCAGACACAAAAGCTTTTATTTCTTGTTCAGGGACAAAACCATGTGGCTTTACTGTATAAACAAACATCACTCTCTATTCTGTCACTATTATTTACTTAAGAACCTATGCAAAGATTATGAAGCTATTTTTACAGTTGTCTCCTCTTTACCTTCCTCGTGGACACACTTTATAGTGCAAATAAGTACAAGATAAAGTACGTTAGCAGGGGAGGGCTGTCACTTTTTTGCCAGGGGACAAGTAAAGCCAAGAAGACCCTCGTCCCCCATAACTAACACAAACACTAAAACACGTTCTTACACACTAACAACACAGTCTTAAACCCACACTTGCTCTAACACCACAGTCTAACACTCTCTCTCTCTCAAAGACTTCCTCACTCCGTGACCTTCACTAACCTGCCTCTGCAACCAGGATGATCCAATTCAGGGTGGCCCCCATTGATTGTTAGTTGAGTTAGTATGCTTCAAAATTGTTGGATGGATTAGTCTGATATTCAAATGGGGATGCTATCTAGAGCTTTCTCTGTTCTTGATTATACCTTGCCATGTCCACCCAATGGCTAACCATGTCCATGGTGCGACTAGCCCACTTTCACCCATAGATCGCCTTCCCCTCATGAAGCCACTCACTCAGAAGAACACTAAATGACTGTTTCATTTTAAAGATTTTTTGTTCCTACCCAAAGTTTTAGAATTCTCTGCTAAAGCCATATGCCTGTCAGGACCAGGGCAAGCAGGTCGGGTAGGAGCCCAGTTGCAGGGGATACTAGAGGCTCTGTCTGTACCCATTGATGCATCATGACTGGTAGGTAGGTAGATTCAGACAGGCACAGGGGGTACAGTAGGTCTGACAGGGCACAGAGCTGAAAGCCAACTGGCAGGGCACAGGGCTGGAAGCCCACTGGCAGGGCACACAGCTTGGAAGCCCTCAGGCAGGGCACATGGCTTGGAAGCCCTCAGGCGGGTCACACGGCTTGGAAGCCCTCAGGCAGCTAGGCACATGGTTTGGACACGGCTGGTCAGGTAGAAGAGTCTGGGACACGCCAGGGTCTGGTATACAAAGCTGGATCATGAACGTAGCCAAGGTCATACAAAGGAGATCAGAACGAAGTACACAAAACTTAAGCTCCAAGCAGGAACCAAAGTCAAACAATGCACAGGCCCAGACTGAAGGGCAGAGCAGGTATACGAGGGCACGGCTAAACTCGTGGCTCGGCTGTCCCAAGTAAGGGAAGGATGGCCACTAGTGGCTGCAGGTAGACATGAAAATGTTAGAATTATCACATAGCCCAGGCTAGCAGGGTGGAACCCTGACAATGCCCTTCCGAGTATTTTGACAAAAAAAAAACTCATACCAATAAATTGCTACAAATAATTATTTAAAATGTACTTTTTATCATTAATAAAAAAATGAAAGCAATTAATTATAACAAAAAGCGTAAGTGAGTTACGAAAGACATGGTTCATACTGAGTGGTGTTTTGGTTTGAAGTTTACTTAGTTTTGAAATACATTAAATAGAAAAAAATAACTAATGCCTTCTTTAAATAGAAAGTAATCATGTTCCTTTTGACTATTACAAATTGCACAGCTAATACAGAAATTGCTTAAGAAGGCCAAACACGCTGGTATATGGAACACCAGCCTGACTTTATGATTAATAATACTGCCTGGGTTTTTTTTCTCAAAGTCCACTGTGTAATAACAAGATATTTGCAACAAACTCCACTTTAGATCTGAGTTTCCACAACAGAAACTTTCTGTGGAACTCTTGGCTGACTCTCCTATTGTTTTTTCTTCCTTGAAGCCAGAGTTTACCTGTACTTCCCTAACGCCGTGTGAAGAAAGAAAGATGTCCGTGCTCCAAAGTAGTTGGATGTCATAGAGCAAACCGGATCCCCAATGTACCCCCCCTACCCTCCAGGGCTGAAGCTTAGATATGTGTATAAAGGCAACCAAAGGTTAAGGGAGGTGTTACAAGATGGCCCTTTTGGACTTATTTTATTTTAATTGATAAGATACCAGGACTTTTTATTGCTGCACTATGGTGAGCAGAAAGAGGAAACCAAATGAGAATCAAAACTGGGAAGCTGCATGCCAGCAAAATGGCAAACACCATGGAACCCAAACTTTCTGCAAAAGCCATTTAACAAATCACAGGGTGATACACTGAGCAGAACTTATGTTTTATAAAAAGGCACAATCAACCTCTGAATAAAGTATATTTAAGTGATTACATTAGTCAAACATATCAACATTGATTAACCGCATGTATGAATTCAGGTTCCAATTAATAGTGATGTATTCCTTGGCAGTGCAACTCAAACTGTCCTTGGTGTCCAATGCCTTTTTAAAATAGTTCATTAAAAGAAAAAGTTTGAGAGGCTCTGTTGTATGATATCACTTTTATGGAATCATGCAAATAATATTATTACGCATGTTGTCATTTATTATATTTGAATCAAAGCTATGCCTTTTGAGAATGAATCAATATATCCAAATGAAATAGTGAAAAACACTGGTTAATAGGTTTAATACAGCACTTTTACAACAATAGACAAGATAGATGACCTGAATGCACTAAAGGATTTAGGATTCATAATCCAAGCACTTGCCTATTCCTGTGCATTGTACAACTTGTGTCACTGCAAGTATACAATTATATATAATCTTTTATTTTTATAGCGCCACCAATTTATGCAGCGTATATATATATATATATATCAATACAATTGTATGCATTACTGATATATGTATATTATAAACATTAAGGTGTATTTCTTGATATTATCTTAATATTATCAGACCTTTTTACTGGAATATATTAGTATGCTGCTTGCTGATTTGTCAAAACAAACATTTGTTGTTTGTATGCAATAAAAAATCTAAATGTTCAAATGTAATGCTTTCCAAACAACCTCACGGTTTTCACTTGGCTCACATTTATGGTACAAACATCATATACTAAAGTCCAATATTGTTCTTACCTCTTATGCCTCTGGCAATGTTGACGAAGAACTCTACACATAAATTTGACCTTTTATTTTTTTGTTCCTCTTGATAGGGCGGCGGATCCCCCAAATGATCCATGCTGTCATAGGGATTCTCCACGACGGTTTTGGGATTGTAGATTGCTTTTATCTGTGGGGATGGCGAACCATCAAAGGCTGGATTATCCCATGCTCTTTTCCCTAAATTATCCATTTCTTGTTCTTCTTCAGGCTTAAAGCGATTTTCCGTTCGGCTTCTAAGTTTTGCAGGATTCATGTCCTTCTTCTCTGATAATAGATCAGATTGAGCTGGTAAAAATATTCTAGCACCGGAGGAAGTTTTTTACCACTTAACACAGAGCGATGTGACAGTGCTGGGAGTGCACGGGTCTTTATATAGTGTCATTCAGACATGTTATATTGTCTCCAGGACAGAGCAGCCAATTGTGGGAGACTGGTTGGCTTTCACTGTCCATATAGTAATTGCAATGAATGGCATACGCCTCATCGTATCCAGTTACATCATAATATCTGTACAGTTTTGAGTAATTATCAGGCAGTGTTTTGCTCTGCCAACTTCCAGTGACAATGAATGAGATATACATTTAAATTGTGATTGCAAAATGTGTTAAGTTACTAAATATATACACAGAGTATTAAAACAAATTTATATGATTTATGCTAATTTAATATTAAAAATTATTTTTATTACATAGGTCATATATGAATGAGTTCTATTTAGTAACTCATATCTATCTATAAATCTATGCTATGATATAGAAGCGTAGAATTTGACTGCAGATAAGAACCATTTAACCCATCTAGTCTGCCTGTTTAATTCCTGATGTCAAGAATCAAATGTTAATTAATCCTTGGTCTGTACTGAATATCTACCAAACACACGTTTAAATTCCCTTACTGTATTAACCCCTACCACTTCTTTACCTCTCAGTAAAGTAAAGCTTCCATACATTACATCTAATAATACAGCCAATCTGAAGCACGTGTGCTGGGTGTTCCACTAAATAAGGAAGCAAATTATCTGGAAGCGAATATCTGGAAGAAAGTAGGTAATTGTACTGTTGCTGTTATTAGGGTAGACTGTTTGTCATCGTTGGACCAAACGGGAAGATGCACAGGGCCCAGGGTCCCTTCACGGAGTCCACAGCTGCCTGCTTAGGGCCGCAAAGGATTTAATGTGACAGCACATACAATCTGGGCAAGAAGTACATTTTATTACTACAATAGTATTTTTGAATTTTTGAAACATCTTGCTGACGCAGAAATCTCACAAAAGGCGCAATAACTCTACTTACTTCTCTAGATGTCCCATAGGCAGAAGCACAATTTTTGTTCTGAAAAGGTTATTGCAAAATGGAAACTGACATTTTCTGCCATCTTGGAATGTTTAGGAAAAATTGTCACACAATGATATTGAGTGTTATGTGTATGCTTCAAGTGACATCTACTTCTGTCTGCTATATCACATCATCCGTAAATTAACCTTGACTATTGAAAACATTCTAAAAGATCATATGCTTTTAGATTCTCTCATATATATATATATATATATATATATATATATATATATAAAATATTTTTCCATCTAACCATTCTGTCCCCATTTGCTTTCCAAATCTCTTTATTAACCATTTCTCACCATTCTCTTTGTCCATCGTTCCAAGTTCTAACTCCTTTCTTCTACTTCACTAACACATTTCACTCCCCTCTTCTTCTCCCCTCTCTACTCTAGTTTGTCCATTTAGTGGTTAAATCTACTGCTGCTCTAAAGATTTTTCTGCGTTTGTATCATATTTACAATTCTTTTTTGAGCA
The DNA here is from genome assembly GCA_009364415.1 of Spea multiplicata. Classification (NCBI taxonomy): domain Eukaryota; kingdom Metazoa; phylum Chordata; class Amphibia; order Anura; family Pelobatidae; genus Spea; species Spea multiplicata. The sequence goes on from VKOC01018399.1 coordinate 42,921, forward strand.
TTGGCGGCTAATTAAGTACGTACCGCGGTTCGTCGTTGGTTGTGTGGCATCAATTTCTTACAAATAATACATGTGGATTTTAATACACTATTACATTTCCGCAACAAAGAAGACTATGACAATAATATAAACATACATTGTCAAAAGGTCACATGAGAAATTGAGGTTTTAATAAATGAATGTTAATGTATTGTTTTTCAGTACTCACTCTGACCACACATTAAACGTGCATTATCTGTAGAAAGCTCTGGGCTGTTAAATGCTGTTAGTTTAGCCTGGCTCTAGTTTCAGGACTGTGACTCTTACAATGTTACTAATTTTAATTTGATAAATGTGAGATGTTGTATCACCTTGACGCTGACCTTGAAAACGTCTTCAGCCTCTTTCCGATATTTAAACAAGCAACTAACATTGCGTATTCCCTGAATCCACCAGCACCGGTGGCAGGCTGGCCACAAACATTTTAGCTGTGGTTTTCCTGTTATTGCTTTCCTGTACTAATGTTAAATAAATTTGTTCTTGGCTCCTGCAATTAATTTTATGTCCTCATATGTCAGGCACAGTTTTCATATACTATGCCTTTTCATTTTCCTTCCTGTGGTTTTTGTGTATATGCGTGCATTCTTTACTCTATCTTGTGTGTATAAATAGAAGGAGGGGTATGAATTCTGCCAATTGTACCAAAAATGCATTTCCATTTTTGTCAAATGATGGCATGGTTTACACTACTCCAAACTAATGCTTGACATATTCCATGGTGTGGCCAGGCTTGCGTGTGGATACTTGGACAAAGAAAACCAGTTTGTTCAAGGTGAACAGTTCTTGTGAAGATATTGCCTCCATAGGCAGTTTGAAATGTGGTGATAATGATGTGGTTTTTTAGCAAGGTTTGTCTATGGAGATTTTGTGGATTTGTGATTTATTTATGACATCTTGTAGAAAAATAATCTTATAGAAATGTAATCAGCACTATGCAGGTATAGAGATGAATGATGTCATAGAATGATGCTAGAAGGATGCTTTTTCTTTAAAAAACTAACTGCATAGTGACATAGTAATTTAGACTGAATTATGAAAAAACACAAGTCCATCAGGTTCAACCTTGCTTCAATTCAAGAAGAAGGCATAAAACCCTCATTAAGGCAATTTCCAATTGTGCTTCAAAAAGAGGACTTTCCTTCTTGACTCCACTAGTAATCTGATATCTCACTGGATCAACAAGCTGTAACTAAGACTGTTTTTAAGAACAGTTATATCGCAGCATATTTTTTTGCTAAAAAGTCACCAAGCTCATATTTGAAGATATCTATCGAATTTGATAGCACAAATCTGTAGGTAAATAATTCCACATCCTTATTGTCTTATGAATGAACAGGTCATCTGAGAGTGGCTGTTATAGTCTTCTGTGTATTTGTATGATAATATCATATCCCATTTCATTTCTCTTATTAACTTTGCACCATTTCAAGCTTGATAATGTCCTTCTTCAGAACAGTTGCCTAAACTTGTACTGCATATTCAAGGTGAGGTCTTACCAGGGATTATAAAAAAAATAATTTTTGTGACTCAATACCTCAAAGCATCACAATATCTTATTGGCCTTTGCAGCAGCTGCCTGGTATTAAACACTTGCTAAGTTTATTGTCTACAATTACTCCCAAATCCTTTTTGTTTAATGATTTCCCTAACACAACCCTATTTAAGGTGTCATTTGCACATTTATTTTGCCAAAATGCATAACTTTACATTTATCAACATTTAAACTCACCCTCCACTTGGTTGCCTATTGCTCCAACAAATCTCCTTGCAGGGAAGTAACATGTAGTTCACACTGTATTACCTTACCTGACACTTTGGGTCACCTGCAGACACTGGAAAATGAATATAAAATATGCTAATACGTGGAAGAGAAACAAGGTTTCTAAACACAATACAGGTGTTACATCTATTAATTTTGCAATGTAGTACTTTTTAAAGTTGTAAACTTATGAAGTGAGGTAATTGGCAAATAACACACTATACAAATGCTTTTCCAATTAATCATTTAACATCATTTAACTATTCTAAAAAGTAAGTTCATTTATTGTTCTGCACAAGAAATTACTTTTCTTGTTTAAAAGAAAAAAAAAGTTTAAGCAAAAATGTAATTTTTGGAAATTAGTTACAGCACACCTATTTAGACATAAAATATTTTACTTTATTATGTTTTGTATATATTGCTTGGTTTACTTGAACCTTGGATTCTGCAATAACCATTACATAGTAGATGGTATTGATTTATGTAAGCCTAAGTAAATTTTAGTTTCACAGATTCCTTACTAACATTGTAGTGAATTTTTTCACAAAAATGACATCATACTATTTTCACAGGTCTGTCACTAGCCGTCAGCTCTAGTATTCCAAAATTGTGCATTGGCCCACATAGCTACCAAAGACTGGACTTATTCATACGTCAAACACCAAGCAATAAATACTCCTGGAAAACACAACCAGAGCATAGTTTGTTCAAACTATTTTTTATAAATTAAAAAATGAAAAATACGTAAACATTACAAAATGTATTCCAAATGAAAGAACACTAACTTGAGATAGAAATCTTGCACGGTGTGTAATAAATTGAAAACAAATACATGAGAAAAAAATTCTTGTTATTGTATTATACAAAATGGGATCTCAATAGGGACTCTACCAAACCAGAGAATGAGTCAATGTTATATATTTGCATTGGCTACATGTGTAGCATTAAGATTAAAACTAAACCATATACTTACTCAGTCTAAAAATTGTATGTACTGTTGTGAGATCCAATGTATGATCCAAGCCTACTCAAGATAAAGTGATACTAGCCAATACACCTGAGTCCAACTCCACTAGACATTTTTCAAACAGGTATAAAAGTAAATAGTCAGTTATGTTTAAGTGTATGGAAAGTAACATAAAACCTACTAAAGGCTCAAAAAAAAGTATGCAAGAGTTTAGGCCCTAGGGTTGTCTAGTCACCAAAACAAAAATCTAGTAGACTTCTCGTTACCATAATAGTCTAAACTTATCGGTGTTCTAACCCACTCAATGATTTTACACCCAAACACTACTTCTTGTTAGGACTGAAAATGCCTTCCAATGGTAGAGTTGGTATTCTTGTTTTTAATCAAATGCAAATGTTCACGCATCCTGCTTTTAAAGTGTCTGCCAGTCTGACCAACATATTGAATTGGGCAGACAGTGCAGGTTATAGGGTAAACAGCAAATAAGAATCAAGCCATCAATGTACCTGAAATACGGTACAATAGATGACTTGACCAAAAATAACTATAATATATAAGGCACTACTGCCCATTAAAAGCTGGCTTTTTATTTACATTGTTCGTGTAGAAGGATGAAAACAGGTTTTTAATTTTTTTTTTACCAAGACTAATTCTCCATAATTAAATCTGGTGGTTCTTTTTGTTATGTTTGAGTCTTTGCATAATCTCTGGAACAGGCCATGATTACTCATTATAAGCACTCTCAGTTTAGTGACAGCCATACCAAATAAATTGGCCAATTTACTGCCAGTAATCCCATTCATGCCTTTATCGAAGAGAACACACTCAAAACAGATAAGTCCAACCTGTATCCACAAACAATAGGAGAAAGGGCTAGTGAAAAGGAAAAAAGGCCGTCATTACTTTTACAGCTTTTCACTGTAGAATTGTTATCAACTGGTAACAGCACGTCTTCAATAAATCTAAATGTTTGTTTGTTGAAACAGCCTTTATCTAGAATTGAACATTTCTGGATCCATCAAGGTGATGTAAAACACTGATCCAGCTTAACATTAACACAAAGGTGTATAACAAAGCTCAAAACACAGAGATATTGCCTACCTCAACCCACATTATTTTCCATTAAGATACAAATAGAAGAAATGATAACAATGATTTAAATTACATACAAACCAGGTTAGAGAAATCTTGGAGAGATTTAAAGAGTAGCAATTTGGACCTACTGTGTTGGGTCTCATGCCCATGATCTTCTTGCTATATTTTGCTCTAAAGTATTTGATTAGTCTTAAGAACGGCAAACTGGCTGAGAGTCTCAGATGATGGGCTTTCATGCTTGACAAAATGTCAGTGTCCACCACAAGACAAAATTCCATGGTAGCTTTGGGTCAATACTTGCTTGATGTCTCCTGCTACTCCTGTACATATTATTGCTGATTAAGTCATATTACGGAACCTTCTATACATGGACAGCAAATATACAATTTACACCATGATAGTAGAATCCACATTTTGGTAAATGTTTCTGATACATTCATATTACTCCATTGTCTCTGTCGTGTTCAGAATATGTTTTTATGTATAAATTACCCCTGTTTTGGTAATATTTTTGGGACTGTAACATTTTATATTTTAACCATCACTTCTATGTGTGTTCAGATGGTCTTCATCTGTTATATATTAACCATCGTTGAATGTGTGAGGATATTAGTCTGGAGCCGATGCTGTCTGCATAATGCTTTGCTAGTATGTTATGTACTCATTTAGTTAATACTTTTGGGTTTCCCGTCTAAGTGAGCTCTCTTTCCCATTGCTAAAATGGCGATATACCGTAAACCATGTCAAGTCCTAATAAAGTGTCCTCTTGCACCCTGGTTGGTGTGTCGTGTCATGACTGATGGAACGGTTCTTTGGGAGACCCTTTTTCCTGGGAGTAGCACCTGTACTCTGAAAACCACAGAGGCTACCCATCTAGGGATGTCCCGCTGGTTCCCGTTACATTATGTATTTTGCTTCAAATGTGAAAAAAACAGTTGTCACTGATATATATTTAAACATCTATTTTAGTATTTTGCTCCAAATTATAAGTAATTAATGTCCAGCATAGACAAATTATGAGTGCTCAGGTGGGAAGCTGGGTAGAGAATTTTTAATTAAGCCATGATTTATTAATGGCAAATTAATTATACCTTATTTTGCAGTTCTATTAGCTTGGCGAGTAATTTTATTAATCACCGCTGTGCTAATTGCAGATGTGTACAGAAGGATCACTAATTACAGATGCAACCATATGCAAAATAGGGAATGGTGCTGAAGTATGCAGAATGATTGTGGTATTTTTTCTGGTTCAGTCAAAACATTATAATTATTGGATTATGCGTAACTCAAAGGGCTGTGCATATATCAGACTTTTATATTAATGGATGCTCTGTGCAGACCACTCGAGTTCCTCCGCACCAAACTCATCGAACCATGTCTTTACGGACCTTGCTTTGTGCACTGGGGCACAGTCATGCTGGAACATGAAAGTGTCTCCCCCACACTGGTGCCACAAAGTTGGAAGCATACAATTTTCTAAAATATCTAACATCACCCTTCACTGGAACCAAGGGGCCCAAACAGCTCTCCTTCACCAAACTTTAGAGCAGACACTCCGCATTCTGGTAGGTAGCATTCTCCTTGATTCAGATTCATTTATCTGACTTCCAACTAGAGAACACTGCTCCAGTGTGCTTCACACCACTCCAGCCAACGCTTTGCATTGTGAATACTGATTTTTGGCATGTCTGCAGCTGCTTGGCCATGGAAACTAGACATGTGCAAATGGACTAAAAAAGAATCGGACAATTTTTTGGGTTTGTTTTTTGGCCCCTTTTGGTTTTCGGGCAATGAATTTTGTTCCCTGCCCGAAAAATTCAGGGGCATTTTTAATTCGGGCACCGGGCGACATTTGTTACACGGTGCCCATTTTAACTCTTACTCACACTCTCATTCTTGTTCACTCTCTCTCACGGTCTCTAAATGCTTCCCTACCTTCTCTGTCGACCCCTTCTGCATCTTTCTGCATCAAATTTTCAGACTGGGGCCATTTAAATGGAGCCCAGGAGAAATGGGATTATCAAAAAGTTGAATTATTGAAGGCATTAGAACATTGTATTACACTGGTCAGTAAGAGCAAAAAAAGAAACCACTGTGGTGCACCTGCGACGTGGCCAAAATCATAAAAAAAAAACAAGAAGTTAGCCTTTAGTAAATACAAAAATACCCAAAAAATAGGAAAATAGATCTATAAGATTAGGCAGAAAGAGGCAAAGCAAGTTATAAGAGCTGCCAAATCACACACAGAAGAGAGAGAAAAAGAGGGCGATAAAACATTTTTTATATATGAGAAAAGGAAAGTAAAACAGGGATTAGTTAAATTAAAAACAAAAGATTTTTGGGGGTCTGGCCTCGTTGTCATGCCAATTCGAATGCACAAGTCCAATGGAAGGAGAAGCTCCCGACACACAATGCTTATGCTGATGTTTTCTCCAGTTGTGTAGTGAGTGATGGCGAGGACAGGCGATTGTTCAGTGACACTTCAGCCCTCAGCAGTCCTGCTCCATGGCTTCGTGGCTGATCTGTTGTTAGTCCTATATACTTCCGCCTCACAATAATAGAACATACAGTGAACCAGGACAGGTCTATCAGGGCAGAAATTTAATGCAAAGGCGGCATCCTACAGCATCACCATGTTTAAAAGTCACTGAGCTCTTCAGTATGACCCATGACCTCATGAAAACCTTAATTGAGTCACTAGCATTGGATGCAGGAATATCACCCATAACATACTGATAGCAAAAGCACCAGTTGGGTTCTTATATATGATTACAGCAGTGTAGAATAGGAAGGAGTCGGTTTCAGACTGTGTGACACCCTGACAATTTGCCCCTTTGCCCTGAAATTGGGGCAAAAACCGTGAGTTCCCAGGTATTATCATGTCTATCTTTTACATGTTGTAGAAGGTGTAAGAACAGCATCTATTAAAAAACTGGCAATTTTTTTAATGTCCTATATAAGGTAAATTTACACTGGACAACCCATGATTTTAGTTATTCACTTCCATCATGATAATGGAGTTTAATTTTTTCATACTTACCCATTTCAAGTAAAGAAATAGACTAATTGAAGGTGACAGTTAAGATCCATTAAAGGATTATTTTTCTTACTTATTAGCATGCATGGACACCCATTACAGGGCAAGCACAGAATGAAGCCACCCATATCCACTGGGACCTGTAAAAAGGACACGATAAAAAAGACAGGGTAAGAGGTAGTGACTATGTCAGGCCAGACAGCATATGGTAAGCAGCACAACCAGCAATCAATGAGTCGCCTGGATGTGGAGCTGTCATTTCCCTTGCTCATCAGATCTTCATTCATCTATTGCATATTAGTACATATTCGATAAGCTCGCCAGCTTATCCCAACACTTCCCACTAACAAATCTTCATTAAACAAATGGAGGTTCCACATTACGCCTACCATGAACCATCTTATCATAATAATCTGATTTTTTTTATTATATATATATACATTTTATTTTTTTTTATTTTTTTTTTTAATAGTCTTTATTACCATTTTTTTTTTATGACAAAATAAGACAATAAGACAAAAATATACCACAAAGGTATGCGTACAATATATATACATTTTATTTTGAGAGTAGATTACCTAGTACTTTCACGCAGAGAGAAGAGTGAAACAATTAAGGACACCAACAACAATTGTATGACATACTGGTACAGGCGGAGAAGAAGGAGCTGCTCATGTAAACTTTAAAGATAACTTGATAGGCACTTCACAAATCTCAGTCCCAAAATGAGTCTAAGAGCTACAACACACATGGCAAAAGCAACACTGTAGCTTTGAGGTCCACAACGGAAGTCAGCGTCCAAGCACAACTGCCCCTACCATATGGGCAAACTGGGTAGTTGCCTATGATGTAAAACTAGTAGTGGCTAATGCCATGTGGTCCTCTATTATCTTATTAAGCAGGTGCATGCTGGAGGGGGCACTAGAGGCATAGTTCTCCTAAACACGTGAACCCCAAGGGCTGCCCATGAAGGAGAACACCAAAAACTAGGTGTCATGCCAATAAACCGGTCCCATTGCTCTGACATTATGAGCTGGGCTGACAGGCAATTCTTTCGATTTCTGGACCCCCTATCATAAACCTAAACTATCTATCTATCTATCTATCTATCTATCTATGTACCACAGATTAACAGGCAGAGCCATATAGATATCTGAAAATGTATGTTTACACCAGACTATCCAAGAAGCAAGTATGCTACATCCCAGCTAGTCTCCAAAACAGGACCACGTTACCATTAATATTGCTTAACTAAGTGAAATCTTTAATTTAATATTTAAAAAAACACAATTTACTCACTGCAATATATTTAACAATAAACTTGGCCACTCGCAATGTTCTGCATTATTAATCATATTGCTTTATGCTTACATTTCCACTACAGATTGCCTACAAGCTTGCGGTTCTGTTATCTATGGAATTTCAATACTTCTACAGTAAATAATTGAGATGAAAGACTGGATGATCGATAGCGCCTATCTCTTCTCCTTTGAAGAGAAATCAACATATTGATCACTGAAATGCAACTGCAGAACCAATAATCTTGGGGTTTTAAACATCAATGTTATTTAACATCCAAATTTAAGTGCAGAAAGGGCAAACAGGGGAATTCACTGCTATTCCTTAAAAGGACACAAAACAGTTTCATTTCTAGGATTTCCCAGCACTGACTTGGCCAATTAAATGGACTAAAAATCACAGCCATTCTGGGAGTAGTTTTTGGCAGGCTGGTGCAAGCATGCGCAAGCATGCGCAATGCCCTATAGAATGTCACCCGCCCAGTGCAAAATAGGCTATTTCTTTTTCATTGTTTTGTGTTTACAACCTAAAACAATACAACATACAGCATGCACACGGTTTACACAATATGACTTCCACCCAGGAGTGGAGATATTTAAAACATTAATGACAATAATAACAATAAATATAAAAGCACACAAGGTCACTGTACCATTTACTGTTTCTACTAAACACTAAAAACCCACCTGTCCAGGGACACATATAATTGAAACCTTTTAATACCCATAACCCGCATCCGGAAAGAAACCATTCATTCTCTCCACCTTCAATGCCTCTATAACAATGGCACTACAATCAAACCATCCTCACCCGGTCATTCGCCCTTTAAACTTCTAATCGTTTGAAAGCTCGCAAAAGCAGGACTCTTCTCTCCTTCTGTACCGTTATGTCCTGATGTTATTATTAGTTTTGTAAATTGTCAATTTTAATGCTTTTGCTAATTTCCCCTCCCCATATCGTAGTAGCTTTACAGAATCAGCTGGTGCTCTATAACTAAAATGTAACGCAATATAATGTCGATTACCGTACAACTCATCTGTTCTTATCACCACAACAACCAATATAGTTGACGACGACCGGACCGGTCTATTACTAAAGTGGTGCGACCTCATATATATATATATATATATATATATACAGTATAATAAGTGACTCTCAAGTGAACGAAAGTAATAGCCATACATCGCCACAGTGAACACTCACATTTTTTGTGAAATAGGTCGCTTCCTAATAGTATGTGGCATGCAAATGGTTAATTACTGTGCCAAGTGTATTAATTTAGCGCTGACTTGCTAAAAAATCTTTCTTTTTGCTTCTATACTCTGTCTGATATAGCAAAAAATAGATGTAGCAGCTGAGCACATGTTAACAGATAAAAAAGATCAGCTTATTAACATCGACACGTTTGAATGTGTTCTTATCACGCCGGCTTGATCTCCTTACCGTAATCAGCATGGGAAAATCGGAGCACTGAGCCCTGCGCAGGTGTATGCAGGACTTTTTTTCTTACATTTCGCAGAAAGTCCATCTGGATCTAAGTCTCAAAGCGAAATGATATCTTAAAAATAAACTGGCGCAATCTTTTTGTGTTCCAGATTTGTGCACTGCCTATCATTTCATCTGCCCCCTCCCCACTTTTTGTACTAAATTGATTAATTACCTTAAATGGATTACGTTTTCATTTAGCGTTTTTATGGGATGATTTTAAATAGTCAATAAAATCACTTTTTAGCAGACAGGAGATTTGTTTTCAACAAAAATATATATTTGTTTATAAATGTGGAGGTTATTTACATTGCTAGATCTCTCTTTATGTAAAATAATGTATAAATAATATGAATCCCAAATAGCTGTTTACGTGACTTACAATAATTTAATTAAAGTGTTTTTTTATGTATTTTTGTTGAAATTTTGGTTAGATTTGAATTCTAAAAAATATATATTATTTTTAATGTAACATATATTAGAAATGACATTTCATTTGGATTGTAGTTAACTCCTGATCACTGAAAATGTATTTAGTACCCCCCAACACTGTAGCTAAAATGATGGGCCCTCTGAACCAATAGGGAAGGGGGATATGACTGCTGGCCAATGCAGGAATGCTTTGTGTCCCCTTCATTCATTGGTCGTGTTTACAACTTTGTATCCAGCAGGTATATCAACGGTGGTGGCTCTTTCTTACTTCCTTTTCAACCAGGATCAGGCGGGGAGAAGATGTGGAACTTTGCCACCCTCCCGCCCGGAATGCTAAGAAGACTAATATTGGTATTTCCACAACAGCGGCAGCGGTGGCCCTCTTGGTGAATAGGATGGTTGTATCTGCCTGATGGGCTAACTTGGTCGTCAGATGGCAGTGGTTTACTCCTCAATTTCTCTGGTGATTAACATGGATTAATATTCTGATTAGTCACAGCTGCGGTTTGTGGTCACCTTGCCAGCGCCTAAGAGGACTATATGGTATCCACAACTGCGGAAATTGGTAGAGACCAAGCCAGTGTGGGCTGAGGTGCAATACTGGTTTGAAGCCTTGGTGTATTCATTGGGTGTAACTGCCCGATGTGCTAAATCAGCCATCAGCTGGCAGGTGGTTAATGTCCTCAAGTTGGCGTGGCGGTGAATGTGTTCAATAAAGCTGTGGCCAAGCACTTGCCCGCATATTTGCATTTTGTGTCTTATTGGGGAAGAGTAAAGTTATTTTACTCTATCTGTAAAGATGCAATAGGCCTAATTATTCATGACTTTCAGCAGGGCCAAGGGGCGAGTAAAGCTTGCTTTCTTATGATCTCAAGTGCAAGGGAGTACTGACAAGGAGGGGAAGAGGGGCAATTATCCACTGGGCTGCTCTCATTTGAACATACTCATTTGAACCTTTTTTTGGTGTGCATGAACAATGATTTTATGCAGCATTTACACCATGTCTGGATCCTTTCCATGTTCTTCTTATGGGATCCCGATTCTAGGTAGCCCCTTTTTGACGGCTTTATGTTGTAAACTATATTTACATCTGCAACTTTAATGGGCCGCCTGGCTGAGTTGCCCCTGGTACTGATGATGCCAAGCTTCCCTTGTCCAAGTGAATTGTAAAAATAACCGATTCTTTCAAATAAAGCCAAAGTTTAATTGTATTTTAAACCTGGGCTAGGCCTATGCTTGGTCATATACGGAATTGGAAGAATCTTTGACATTCGTTTATTGACATAAAAATTTTATCTCCTGGATACTTTCTAAGCTGCAATTGGCTGGGGAAATCTATCAAGGTTTGCAAAGGGAAAAAGAGAATAGTTTGCTTTAAATACATTATTAATAAGTCCACATATGATCACAGAGATGTTTTAGCCTAACACGTAGCCTACTTTACAGGAGCTGTTTTTAAGGAACCCTTGATAGTGACTCCTTGTTGATATGGATCAGAACTAATCAGAGAGTGTAGTTTGAAACTCTGCATGCCAATGGAATATTCGGGTTATCAGACTATTTTACTGGAGCTAACTTTGGGAAGTTTTCATTAATATATATTGCATATTGTATTATCAGCATGTAGCAGATAAAATCCAAAATATAATTATAGTTTACTATACTGGTATTTCCAATACAGTGATGCCTAAAATTACCATTCATATCCAGGTAAATATTAATACTATATGATTGGTATTTACATTTTGTCAATTACTCCCCAAACAAACGCTAAATTATCTAGTTTTATCTAATGAAACTATAATAAAACTTCCAGTGCACGAGGGTCCAGCAGCAGAATAATGACCTCAATTCAACATCTGTCATGTTAGAGTTAATTATTTCTCAAGTGCATCCAATTGTTTGGGGATTATCAAGCCTCATTTCACATGTCATGGCTTCTCTGGGGGTAATGATCTGTTTACTAAAGCCTAATATTTGGGAGTCACACTAAGCCACAATTGTCCTGATGTCTCAATTAAATTAAAAAGTCGCTAAGAAGAAAAAAGTTAGAAGGAGAGGAAACATGGCTTCGTAAACATGTGTGCTCCAAATGGCAAAAGATGTATCCTTGTATAAACATGCTGCTGCCTTCCTGTGTAGCATAGAATGTTAATTAGAATATGGATTTATTTACTTCTGTATGCTATATATATATCCATATGGGGACATACACACATCGTTATTATTATTATTATTGTTATATTTTATTTATATAGCACCAACAATTTATGCAGCACTTCTTACAATACACACATAAGGGGTATGACAAGACTAGAATTGACAGATTAAGGCAAACCTTCTATTTAATTGGTAGCTATTGCATATGCATATAACACACATTTTAAACCTTTAATAGGGCAATGTCTTGGAAAATACTTTTTTATTCACATTCCTTTACCTTTCTTTTCACCAACCAACTAACTGGTCACACATGCTTTCTCTCTGCAAGTAACAAAATGCAATATTCATGGCTTCATTTTTAAGGTTATTCCCAGTGAAAGTGACATTACAAATGTAATTTAACATCACATGAGTTCTTATATAAATGTCCTGTAGGTTAACAAAATAACTTCACATTTGGAGCATAATGCTGGCTGTGAGATGAAAGGTTACAGGGTGGGATGTTGTGCTGTTAATTAGTTTGTTAATGAGATTACACTCACTCTTCTGCAGCCAGATATGAGTGCTACAGATGGCAGAGGACTAGCTGGACAGCTTCAGCAACACATAACATCAGATACATGCTGTACATTAGCAGATCCCCTGTATTCCCAGCATTTAGTTCCCAGGGTGGGAATGAGTTGGTATACAAGCATAGGGACGCCTGCCCACCTGTCACCATCTGCTTGGGCTTTATAATCCCTACTTATATAAATGCAGGATGTCAGGGACCCTGCTCTGCTTCCTGAAGGTGTTTTATCTGCATCTCAGTCTTATGTGCGATCCCAGCTCTGCTACCCAGTGCAGCTTCTGCTTCTAAAAGGACTTCTGCAGTTGCTGTCTTTCTCCACTCCAGGAAACAATACTTTGAAGGAAGATCAGAAGATAGAGAAAAGGCATCTTGACACAGCTGGCATGTGTTGAGGATTCACCTGCCTTATTGCCCCCCAGTTTCTGCTCTCAGTCGTTTCATTTTGGAAATAAACTTGGGTCTGTCGCAGACATGAAGTCTGACACATCAATTCATGATGGTGATTCATCTTCTGAGTGCCACTCAGAAGACAAGTTAACTCAAGGATGTCCACTTAGGTGCATGCCACGCAGAGTAGAGGGTTCCACCAAGAGGCGTCTGGCTGCCAATGCCAGGGAAAGGAGAAGAATGCAAGGACTCAATACGGCTTTTGACAGCTTAAGAAAAGTGGTTCCCCAATGGGGAGAAGACAAGAAGCTCTCCAAATATGAGACCCTTCAAATGGCACTGAGTTACATCATGGCATTGGACAGGATCCTTACAGAAGCAGAGATATACAGAAATGATGGGGACTGGACAAGTGTACATCACTATGGACTAGTCCAGCAAGACCAGAGTTACTTGGAACTAAGATCCCCAAGAACCTGTGATAATATTATTTCACACGCGTTTTCCCATTAGGCTAAAGATCCCTCAGGTCACGTTCTTTAAATCACCGGACAATCAGCAGTGAAGGTAAAAATCCTCATCAATGATCATGTTTTTGTATACTGACTCTGTACAGCCTATGGGAGTTTGGAGGCTCCATGTCAATCTCTTTTCATTGTTAACTTCTACATGCTGGCAAACATAGGTAACCTATAGTAATGACTTATCTGAAAATGTACTATGATAGAAATGAAATAAGCAGACTTGGTTGTAAGGTTAGTTCAAACATATATATATATATATTTGTATGCATTGGATTTGTATGCACTGCCTTTTCTTAAAGTATATCACCCAGGAAAGTCAGAATTGAAAACAAATAGAGAGATGGTAAATGATTGTGAAACCTGTAATATATCTCAGCTTTTAATGGGGGATGGAGTGTTCACAACTTTTCATTTTGGGAAGAGTCTACACAGAAAAGCCTATTGTGGCCTGCGGTAGTCCAAAATGTATTATACCTACAACACACTTACTGTGCACAGAAAACCAATAAAAAGAACATTAAGTAAGCTGCGCATGCTGTCTAAACGTCATACTCTAAAGTCCCTAAACGATACACTGAAATGCAAGTCAATTATATCAAAGAAATCTAATATTTTGTGGTGGCCCCAAAACTACAAATCCTGCTTCAGATTTGCTGACCAATGTAATTCAACATTTGATAGTACTTTTACTGTAATTAATTATCGCTTTGATTCTGTAAAATAGAAATACATTGGTTTTGTATTTTTGTGTATTTTTGTATTAATAAATTATGTTTATTCTAACAATAAATAAAAAGCATTCGTTTTGAGAAAAACATTTTCATTTTCTTAAATAAAGGATTTTTTTTCAACTGATATCCGTAACTTAATAGCATCTTGGTAGCAGTTAAAGTGGTAAAATATTATAGGAAAATGAAGGAAAACGCTGTGTACTGCTGGGAGACATTTCCGTGCTTGGTTTATGTGTTGTGAGTTTGGCACATTTGAGTGGTAGGTAGATGAAGGAATAACATTTCACAGTTGAAGTGTGAGCCTTATGTATGATCCACCAGACACTAGCCTGAGATCCAAGTAATTCCCAGCTGTAAGTATTTTGTATGATTAAGTCTAAATTCATAAAATGAGATCTAGCGTCATCTCTAGACCTCATATACCGGTAATTTGGAGACCATTTTCTGGAACCCTTCCATGTTCTGTCATTGAATCTGAGGACAGTAGAATAATTTAAATGGTCAAGATAATTTATGCTTGTTGCACACAAAGCCTTTGACGCTTTTTTTCTTTTCTGAGCAGTACCAAGCTATTGTAATGAGGGTAGCTGTAGGGTTTAGTTGACCAGAAAATCAGATATTGTAGTATAATTATTTGCAACAGCAGAATATAAGACTCAATTAAGAAGGAACAATTTGATCCTTTTATAAAAGGGAATTCCGGGGCAAAGTGCTTCATCAGGGCAAATAGATCTTTTATAATGCGCCTCATGCACATAACTGGAAATGCAGACGGTCACACGAGGCAAAGAAAACCTAAAATAAAGACCCTTATATTAAGTCTGTCTGGGCTGATGATACTGTCCTACTATCAAACAAGTGTCGATACATACAGATGTTGAACCAGAACCCAGACTAAGCTGGTTGAGTTGCCAGACTAACAAACAACATAAGTAAAAGTATAGAATACTACACTAGAGGAAGAATTGGAGATGACTTGGATTCCAGATTGAACTCCTCTACTCTTGATGAGCTGGCCCAGGCCAGGGGAACTCCCACTACACTCATATCCTTTTGTTATTGTCCTATGGTTCTGAGCAAATTGTATGTAATATATGCCAAAAAAAGTCACATAAATAGTAACTTTATAATTTATTTTTCATTTTCATGTACCCTTAATTCAATCTTATTTGTTAGCTAGTCCTCACATTCTGAAAGGCTCTTGGAGATCTGAACATGACACCAATTGCATCACACGAAATCACATACGTTTTTAAGACGCAAATGATATCAAACGTCCTTACGTAAGCCACTTAATACCACAAAAGTGGCAAAATGTGTCTTAGTTGCAACAACGGTGCATCTGACATCAGCTCGGACTATTACCAACACCTGCTTCCTCAGCTATACCGAAACTGCAGCCCCTACTGCTACAAATACTTGAAGCAAGTGAAATAGAAGATGTACAGGAAGAAGTACAGGACACCAGCCAGTAGTTACAGGAATGCTGGCACCTATGCGGTACGGTGGTGCCACCAAATCATGAGGTGTTCACAATACAGGGACCACTTTGACCTTGTGTGCTGGTGGCAGCTGTTTTCCAGCAACCCAATTATCTATTGATGGCTATAACACATCTTTACTGTTATGATCTAGTCCACTAATGTTACATTTTATATTCAAACTTTTCTTGTAAATGTTTTACTTTTGCTCCTTTGCCAACGCTGTAGAGGCTTTCAGGACTTTTTTCCAAATCTTCAAGTTCTTTAATTTGTTTAATGATCACACCTCAGTACAAAGGAAGAAGTTAATCAATTTGTGCCCCTTTGTTATAATACTCAGTTCCTAGTTAACCTAGCCCTAGATTGATACAGAACCACAATGGAGTCTGAATATATGCACTATGATGTCACTTTATTTGATAAAGCAATTTCTTTATCACTTCATGTAGACATGCTTATTTTTTTATATATTAGGATATGTATCTGTTCCTCTTGTGCCGTCTATATTTTTTACGCATCACTACATAATTAATCTGGTAAATACAAATAATACATATTTTAATATTAATATAATATCTGTAGAATTCTGCTTGTGAACATAAATATTTAAATAGGGTAAGTACACATCATCAAACAGATAACACTGCCACCATTGTCATTGACACAGCTACATGAATCTGTGTGTATAACTGGCAGGTCCCGGTTAATTAATTGGCAAACTTACTTTAACCCTTTCTTTGGGTAGGAAGCAATACATTGTAAGGCCACTGGGACTGCAAAATAGATAAATATTCTGCACAACAAGGGTTAGGATTATTTTTAATAAACATAAAAGTTCTCTTTTGTTCTTTTTTTTCATCCAAAAAAGGGCAATTTGTAAACTTTCAGGCTGTATTTTCTTCACAGTTTTAGTGTTACGCTAGCCAGCTGAATTCACAGCTCTTCACTCTCTACAACATCCCGGGTTGATGTGGGGAAGCTCACAGATGCTTCCATCGCAGACAATGTGTTGAGAACATCCATGGACAGGGAAGAGAATGTGGAATAACGGGAGCCAGAAGATCGAATTTTTTTAATCGCTTGTGGAATCTGATGGTGCCATTGAGCTGTCAAAAAAGTAAAATCAAAATTTAAATATGCAATATATTTATATCTAATGTATGAACATCTCAATAGATTGTAAGACCAGGGCCCACCTCTCCCTCTGTAACAGTGTGTTTTATTGTGTTAAAGTTATTGTCTTCCAAATTATGTTTACCGTCTCCTATTGTAGCAGTGCTTTGGAACTTATTGGCACTGTATAAATAAATGTAATGTAATGCAATATTTTTATTCATGACAATTGTGAATGTAATTTCTTTTTTTAAATAACTTTGTTTTCAGTAATTTTATTTAAAACCAATTTGTACTTAAGGTGTGTTTTTTGCAGTATGCAAATGATACCACTGCTTTCTCACTTGGTCCCAGCCCGTTACATGATGTCATTGGCCACAGTAATTTTAGTTACTGTGTCATATGTATCTTACTTAAAGCTAATGTGTTTTTCAAATATACTTTGAAAATGCATGGTTTGTCCCTATTCTAAACAAAAATTATTGGAGCCAGAACATGTGCAATGTGCCCAAAAATGTCGCCATGCAATAGGGGTCTGGTATTCAATTATTTCCAGGGATGGTTTTAATTTCCAGTCCAGCCCTGTCCAACACCATGCGCATTCAAGCTGCTGATATTAGACACTCAACTGACCTGAATTGACCTTCCTGCCAGGCTCAATTCTTTTTTATTTCCAATTTAGCTTTTACTTTTGTTTCTTTTTGAGGTTAAGTTGCCTTGGAATAAATACAAATGCTTAACTTTTCTAGTAAATGGGTGTTCCAAATTCTTCACAGGGTGGCAGCAGAATAGCATAAAGTACTTGGAAAGAGCTAATGTTAGACCCCTGGCTCTATACCTACCATATATATCAAGTCTTGCCGTACAGGATACAATCCCTGCTTCATTCTTTGCCGACAAAGTGTACCAACCCGCATCTTCTTTTCTTGCTGGCTGGATAAGGAGACACACATATCCCGTGGTGTCTTGATGCATACTGCAAAATAAACATTTATTTAAGATATATTTTCAGTTGAATACCTCTTGCTACAGAATACTTTATCAATAAGATGTTTTAAAATATATTGACACTGTTACATCACAAAACATAACACCCTTGTGCAAAAAAGTGGGGTTAACCCTTTGAGTACAACTATTTGAGTGATTGGTAACCTGTTTTTTTATTTCATTGTTGAGCCCATCCAACAGTAGCATAGACAGTTGACCTTTCCTTTGATATTGCTAAGGTCTCTTGAATGAAGTGAAATCGGCAGCACGTTTGACATAGTACCTCATGCGTTCCTTGTAGGCAGGAATGGTTTCATTGTCTTTCTTCCAGTAGAACACCGGGGGAGGCATTCCAACAACTCGGCTCTCTAATCTAACTGGATGACCCTCAGGGACGCCACAATTCTGCAGCTTCTCCAAAAATATGGGTGCTTTCTTTACTTCCTTTGCTAAAAAGACACACAACGTAGGTTATATAGAGTGCATTTAGAATGTTACATTTAGAAGGTTGTATATTAGATATTAGTATTATAATTTAGCATGCTTCATTGGAACTATGAATTGTGAGAGGAGATTTTACACATACAATATATGCTACATATTCCACGGTCAACTTTAAGTGATATTATATGTCAGTGGAAGTGTTTAGGAACAGCAACAACCCAGCCATGAAGTGCAAGACCACGTAAAGTCACAAAGCAGAGTCACCAAGTGCTAAGGCACATGTTGTGTAAAAGTCACAAAACGCTCTGCTGTGCTGATTCCATAGCTGAAGAGTTCCAAACTTCCACTGGCATTAATATCAGCAAAAAAACTGTGAGACGGGAGCTTCGTGGAATGGGTTTCCATGGCTGAGCAGCTCCATGCAAGCCTCACATCACCAAGTATAATGCCAAGCGTCGGATCGAGTGGTGTAAAGCACGCCGCCACTGGACTCTGGAGCAGTGGAAACGCGTTCTGTGGAGCGAGGAATCCCGTTTCTCTGATGAGAAGGAGATGGGCGAGTCTGGGTTTGGTCTGCAATGTGCCAACTGTAAAGTTTGGTGGAGGAAAGATAATGTTATGGCGCTGTTTTTAAGGGATTGGGATAGGCCTCTTATTTCCAGTGAAGGGAAGTCTTAATGCTTCAGCATACCAAGACATTTTGGACCGTATTATGCTTCCAACTTTGTGGGAACAGTTTGAGGAAGGCCCTTTTCTATCCCAGCATGTCTGCCCCAGTGCACAAATCAAGGTTCATAAAGACATGGCCCGTACAGAACCCTGACCTCAACCCCACTGAACACTTTTGGGATGAATTGGAATGTAGATTGCAAGATATATCTATATATATATATATATATATATATATATATATATACACACACACCCATAACACTGGGGACCTAGGACACCCATTTATAGAGATCTAGCTGGCACAATTGTATAGAGGTAAAAAACAAATCCTCTTTGAATCTCTCATTTTGGTGGTGTGTGCATACTAGTATCCAAATTTTTTTTTAAAAATTTATATACATAATTTTTCATGGACATTGAAATTCTATTAGATTTATAAAATAAGACTTCTGTATCTTTGAAGTCAATGGCCATTCAACTCGTACACTTGCATGTGTGTGCAGCTGAACCGACAAATAAACAAGTTGAACACCTGTTGATTTCAATAGGAGCTTAACTCACACACATGCGACCTACAGTGCTTTCTGTAGATCTAAATAGATACTACAAACACAAAACACGGCAAGCAAAAAAGGGCAGCACAGAGGAGGGGAATCTAATTTTCCTACACCAAATAAAGAGAATATATGCATCAATTTGCACACAGTAAATGAATTGGAGTCGAGGCAAACAAAATGCTGTTGCTCACTTAAACTCTTATGACACTTGTCCATTACTAAGCTTTTTGGATACTGGTCAAAATTCAGGAAGTGATGGTAAAGGTTCACTACCAAATTAATTTCTGAGACAAACTTGATTCTAAATGAAGATGTAAGCACAACATAACTGGCGACAGTTTTTAAGTGGTCTTTCATTGCTGGGGGGGAATATTTGGGAATTTGCTAGATTAGTATTCAAAGGATGGTGGTTGGGTAATCCTGACTCTCGTGAGTAAGGAGCAGCATTACGCTCTTCATATCCCCTTCTAAATTCTGTACGCATTCCTAGATAGATTGTTAAAGGAGGATAATAAATGTATCCCACGCACATGTCATTTTTAGGTGGCTATAGAGCAATCTCTTAAATTCTGGTTTACAATAAATCATTTCCAAGATCAAATAACAAGTTTTATAGGCAAGAATCTTTTCCCAGGACGTGTTTAGCATTGTACAAGATAAAGCAGCTTTTTACCCATTACACTGAGGTCCAAACTGAATGAGTTTTGTCCAGTCTTATTTGTGGCTATGCAAGTATATGTCCCAGCATCAGCTTGTGAAAGAGGATCAATCAGCAGAGAATGAATTCCGTTCTCCCTAACCAGCATCTTGTGGGTGGCATTGGGTGTTACCGGTATTCCATTGAGAAGCCACATGATATCAGGAGTTGGTAGCCCACTGACCTATAAAAAACACATCACAGGGCATTAAACTGCATCAAGGAAAATAATATAAATTGGAACAAATATATTGTGACTGCACTGTCATGAAGGGATGAATATTTAAAAAATTACTTGTAAAGATGGAGACATATAGCAAAAATCTCAAAACAGCTATTAAATAAGACTTTTCTAAAACAAAATTCTGGATTTTTCTAATTCTTTTTTTTTGGACTGGGCACATGAGTCAAACATGAGGATAAATGGCTCCAATGATTATCAGTGGAGGACATCAAATATTGTAAACAAGTTTTCTTTTTAAGGTTACACCATTGGAGTGCAAAGGGAACCGACAAAAGATTTTCACTGTCTACTCTTTGAATGCAAAGAGTACATCGGACATCCTGAGAGACTTAAAGGTGGAGGGGGTAAGATTTTATTTTATTTTTTACTGTCAGAGTCAGTGTGGTGTTCTCTCCTTCTGACCCTAGCATGACTCCGTGAGATACGTCCTCATGTCCAGGACACGGGAGAAGCACAATGCTGATTGCATAGTAAATGAATGCTGCGGATCCTGGAAATAACCCGAAATGGAAGTGCAAGTGGCGATCCTCTAAGGTGATGTTGCAGGCTCAAGGGGCAGCTGCTTTGGGCCCATGGTGAGCCCAAGACATTGTGCTGCCTGGGTCCAAGGATGAAATGCTGCCCCCACATACGTGTTTTTATAAATAAAAATAAATATAGCAGCCTCCAAGTCATGAAAATACATTAAATCAAACAGTATTTTTTAATCTCTCTTCTTTGTCTATCTCTCCTCCACTTCATCTCTCCCCTTCCTCCCTATTCTCTACTCTTATTTCAAGTCAGTTAGAGGGAGATGTATGATTTCCCCAACTGGCCCTGCTCCTCCAGCGGGGCGGCAGTCCAGAACTTAAGACATTTGTGGGGTCATTTTCCAGTTACACTAACTTTCTATAAATTTTCGTGGGAAAATCAAATGACGGAAAGGCAAAACTGGAAATAGATGTAACTAGAGCATTTATAAATATTAAACAAAAAATGTTTTTAGCTTACCTTACAGTCCAGTCTACAAAGACGTCCTTCATGCGCCACCATGTCTCCTGGTGCTTGGAGAAAGTATGGACGAAAGAACCGTTCCTGCACCGAATCACTCTCTACTTCTGGAAGATGCGGCCGGACTCTGACAATTAAACTTACAATCAGGTTTTGTCAGGTAGCAACATGTGAGAACAAGACATTTAGCCTTAATTTGAATGTCTGGAATGGATAGTTTATTTTCGAGACTCATGAACATTGCCTTCATGTATTTACTGAAATAAAAGCCACAAAGTCACTTGATACCTGTCCATGTTTTATTACCAAAAAGCAGGGAAATAAATGTAAAACAAACTATTGAGACTATCACAATATTCCTCTCTTTCTAACCGTCAGATAAACCCAAGAGAAAAGTGGCATATTAAAGTAACACAACGGTCTCATACATTATATGTTAAACATCAAATATTGTCATCCTTTATTACAAGTTCCAATAAGGCTTTCATAGGAACCTTACATTACCTATGGGCGAGCACGGAAGAAACCGATCGTGGACGCAGTGGAGCAGTTTGCACAAGCAAATGACCTGAGCAGCTGATCCTTCCCTGAAACCATGCCAGAAAAGAATAATATTACATATCTGTTTCACAAACGTATAATGATAAACACACCTATGAAACCCTTTCAATGTCCTTACAATCAAGAAAATTAAAGCATCTGTGAAGAAGCGCACCACCTAGTGGTTCATTAGTAATATTACATTTGATTTATAGAGCCTTGATAAATATCCTTACAAGGAGTACAATGAAAACAGAAGAGCTAAGGAGACACTTAAAAATAGACAAACTAATACAAGAGGACTGCAAACATTTCAAATCTAAATATTTGCCTTCTTGTTGTTACACTTGCCTCCATTCTCCATCACCACTCACATCTAGTCACTCAACAAATCCTGTCAAGTTTTCATCCTACGTAATTACTACATTATATGCTATGAGTATTAAATATTAAAACATATATGTTGATGGCAGAAAGGAACCATTTGGCCCATCTAGTCTGTCTGTTTTTTCATAATGTAAAGAGTCAAACCTTAGTCTCGTCTTCAGGATTTAGAATAACCAAATGCCTATCCCATGCATGTTTACATCCCCCCACAGTATCAATCTCTGATAAAGGCAATATCATTTGTTGTAGCTCCATGGTAGAATAATTTATGACAAATCAATAGTAAAAATATATAATAATGTAGAGGTGTTTGCAAAAGCCACAAGCAACAAAAATATTTAGCAGTTGTGTTAGGAATAAGAACCAGAGAAATGAAGACCAAAAAGCCATAAATGAAGCAAATAAGGATGATGTTATTTACCTGTGGATTGGCCGCCATGATTGTATAGTTCCCATCGTCATCATTAGTGGCTGATTCAATATGTAAAGAGCATGTTCCATCTCCTTCCCTTTTCATCTTGCAGTGTTCATTTTTCTTTGAAATCTGTTTGCCATCTTTAAACCAGTAAACCTGAAAGAGTGAATATAACATTCAAGTTCTCAAGAACTACATTTTCACAGAAACATTTTATGGAAATGAGGACCACGTGAAACAACAATGGATATTTTGAAGTTGTAGACCATGCCCGGTCACACTTGGTTCTGAGGACAAATGTTGACACAGCCTGTGCAAATTCTGGGTCACTTTTGGGTCACCCATGATCTAAGTGAATTGCTTTGGATGATACAAATGTTTGTTCACTTAGACAGTTGCCTACACAAAGATTACTGTTTTATTTTGGTATAGTATCTTAGTGATGTCCGTAGGCGTTTTTTGTAATTCTTTAGCATTGTGACTACACCCCCCATTACATTTTATCTGTTTTACATTTTCTGTTATCCAGAAGAGGAGAGCTGGGTCTCCAGCTGTGCCTGAATGGTGCAACGAGGTCTAAACAGGTCTAATGTCAGTGGATACAAGTTTACAGCAGTGAATTTGAGATGGCCTAAAGACCAACTCACAAATTCACTATTGCCAACTCTCATTTGCATTGACAGAAATTCACTCTAATTTTGCGTACACTTGACTGTAGTAGAGTTGGGTTAATGTGAGCTTAAAATATAATCCTTTTTATCCCACAGGTTGACTTTCACTGTCTACCATCCGACACCCAAAAGAAGGACATTTTCACCCCTACAGTTTTTTTATGTATTTATCTATTCATTTACTTAAATTAACACTTACAGGACAGGGTGGAGGAAAGAGACACAATCCATGCCTCTCCAAAGGATTAAAGGACAGCAGGGCATACATGTTGATCGATACCTCAAATGAACCTATGTTTTATTTATTACCCCCCATCCACTGCACATGTTGTGTGTGTGGGGGGGGGGCTTCTATTTCATTTGTTAAAAGTTTATTTTTATATGGTTACTGATCTGAGTAAACAGAGTCTTGAAATCACAACAAGCTTTAAGAGACTCAGGTAACTACAGGTAAAGCAATATGCATTGCAGATGAACACTGCATAGGCAATGACTAACCCTACATTCACATATTTGTGAAAAAGAAATGGCAAGATCTCCCTGACTTATTATTTTCCCTAAAGAAATTCAGGTTTTAGAACTGCTCCCCCTTCTATAATAAGGCTTTGAATGAAACTTACTTTTGGTATCGGTATTCCAACCACTTTGCATGTAAATGTGACTGATGCACCTTCTACAACACGAAAATGCTTGAGTCTCCTGTCAAATATTGGTGCAATGCACTTTCCTGTAGGTATCTCATCATGTTGCACTTCATCATCTGATTCATCCACTGGTGTACGCTCCAGGCGGAACTCAATTTCATTCATTAGCCTCTGCTCAAAACTGGAGATTTTATATTCCTGCAGCTCATAAGGAAATTCATAGTCAGTAGATGTACGTCAAATGGCAAACAGCCTTACTGTTTTGTACATCTGCATTTACATTTATAGATATTTTAAAAGTACTTTAAAAGTACTTTGGATTCTATTGAAGAAGCCAAAACAGTTTTCAATTCCACCTGTCTGTCTATAGTTGCCCACTGCTATTGCCGTGATGACCTTACTGCAAGCTCAATGACAGAAGATTGTTCTGCAGTGTCCTGCGTCAGCGGATTAGCCCTGTATCCACTCCCACGGTGGAGATGGCATTGGAGAGAAATCAACTTGGTTGGAAGCCTTACAGTGTGTTATGAGAGCTGTTTTCCAACATACTTTTTGGTATCCCTTGGTAGTCCTTTTGGGTAACATATTAACACATGTATGACCTATCTGTTCCGCTGCTCTGGACACTAGGTCCCCTTCTTCGTTTTCTTCGGTTCATCCCTGCAAGGGTTGGGACCACTGGAATAATCAGTTGGAGAAAGGAGGCCACTAAAAAGAGCTACCTAACTCCACTCCTGACCAGAAAAAAACTGACTTTTTTAGGGGACCTGGCTCCACCATGGCTTTTTAGTGTAAAAACACGTACCTTTGGCTGGTGTGATAAAAAAAACTCTAGGCTGGGGTTAATGCACTCAAAAATAAAAAGTGCATGGAGCGGTCCAAGGTGTAAAAGGTGCTTACCAGCATGTGACACTATAAAAAGTGAAGTGCGCTTAACCTCACACATTCACACTGTGCACAGCGCACAGGGGATCCTAAAACATCCTCGGGGCTTCATGCTTACCCAGCCCTAAGGCCAGAGGACCAAGCTTTCCCTCTCTTACAGGTACTCACTTGATCTTAGCCATGCACATCCTCTACCATGATTGAATGATTTGGGTAGAGGCTGTACCCCAGAGGCTTGGGACTTTTGCTTGAAAAAGCCTCCCAGTGAACTTTTTCAAAATGGGGGAGCTTCCGACCACATACTCTCCCCCAATACTCTAATCAGGGGAGAGGATGTACCAGGAAACTCTGCCATTTTGCGGAAGTTCACCGGGTGGTCATGTCCCTGCCTTGTTGTCCACCGACAAGCAGTAGAAGAACTTTTTTGAAGAAGGAAAAACTTTTTGGAGCATTGAAAGAAGACAGAAGAGGTAGAAGAACAAGAAGATACAAGACCAGAAGCAGATTTGCGCAGCACGGAGACAGACTTCAGCAGAAAGGGTAGTGAGATATTCTGAGAGCATGAGAGAGAGTGAATGAGAGTGTGAGAGAATGTGAATGAGAGAGTGGGTAAGTGTGTGAGTGAGAGAGAAAGAACCAACAAAATTTCAACTAAAAAAAAAAACAGCTCTAGTTTTTGCATGTAAAACTAGGTTACAGTGGTATATATATGTACGTGTGTGTATGTATATATATATATATATCACTGTAAAGTCACAGCTGAAAATTTCCTGTTCATAGTCACTCATGTGTAATAAAAAATGTAAAATATCAATGGGAAAATAAATAAATTGATGATATGAATTCATAGGGGTGCCAATAGTTGTGGCACACATATATTTAACAATGTATTTTTTTGGATAAACCTGTGTTCTATGAATATACATATAACTTCATTAACATTGTATATATGTAATACCTGTTGTACATGTCGATATTGTGTGACATCATCTCTAAACGAAAGCTTTCTTTCTAACTCTTGTACAACACTATCCTTTTTCTCACGGATTGGATCTTGTGAAGTAAATCGCATGGAATTTTTTTTCACAGGTGCAGGAACAGACCTAAAAGTGAAAGTAACAATAATACAACGTTACTCTGTGTATTCATATGTTTGTAGGTATGAAGGTAGGTGCTGCAATGTGTAAATATACCATATACTGCTGATGAGTTGAAAAGAAGTCCAGTTTGTAAGTTCACCATAACCAACTCATGTATGCACTCTCAAAAAAGAAAAAGAATATCTTACCTCACATACATTGCAGGAGAGCCAAGTTTGTGCAAGTGTATGTGAGTTGAAAAAAGCAGCCATTTTGAAAATTCATTAACCAGCATGTGGCAAATGCGAGTTGGAAATATGTTCCAATATGCGAAATTCCCTTTGCAACAAAAGGAGGATTAAGTTTCAGGTGAGGACATGCATGTTGTACAATAAATATCTTATTATTTTATTAGGGAAGGTGATTTAAATGGAGGCATTTTGTTTATGGTTTGTTAATGTTACCATGAACTACTCCAATCTAACAATCTAACCATAGGTGAAAGAAGGGATGTCACTGTGAATGCTACTTACGATGTTGTACTTTTAGGAAGACCCATTTCGTTTGTTGATGTAGGAGTAGGAGGCAGCGAAGGAAGCACAGAACTAAGAAATGCAACAGGATTCTGAATCCGAGGAGGGGATACTGGAGTGGGGGAGATGGTTTGTGCTTGGAAATGGTTCTTAGCAGATGGTGTAGAAGGTGAAGTCAAGAAGTTGTAAGATGACGGTTCATTTATGGCAGCAGATGGCCTCATATCTTGATATGTTTCAGGAGTACTTTCTGTGCTAGGTGTCCATGTTTTCAGCTGAGACAAAGTATTGGGTGTAGATGCTGGGTATTTAGGCACTTGTGGATTGCTTGGTTGTTGGTACTGCAGAGGCCGTGTAAGTAAATAAGTTTGCCCACCAGTAGATGAATTTTGAACTGCTGAGGTTAGTGGCACATCTCTGGATAAAGGGTTTGTTGATGGAGTCAGAGTTTGCTGTTCAAACATAACCTGGTTATGGAGTTGCTGAAGCTTAACAGGGTCTCTGTGTAGGAGGCAGAAATGGAAAATAAATGTTAATGTAAAGCAAAGTGTATAATGGTATTTGTGTTATATTTAACTATTAGCATGTATATTGATGATTTAAAATGGTGCTTGAGTTACATTTGCATGGCTTCAATGCAATGTTTCTAAACGGTAGCAAAATAAATGATCCATTTATCATTTATACCCCCCCCCCATTCTACATAAATGTGTCCAACTCCATTTATTGCTTTCCTTAAATCTGGCTGTATACGTGATCCTGTATGGCTAAACCCTGGGTCCCATTTTCATACAGCCACTCATTCTAAAATAAGTTGCTAATAAAGTAGAAGAAATTGCACTTACAATTTTGGCTTGGCAAACACTGGTGGGGGCTCCTTTAAAGACGCAGACAATGGCCCGTATGATTGACCATTGAGCATATCTGGCACATCTGACCTAAACTGTTTTTTCACTGTGACATTATCTTCTGATGAAGTTTCACTTTCTTTATCATCCTCTGGCAGATTGAAATGCACTCTAAGGCCAATTTTAGAACTTGGTCTTGGTTCATTGTGATTCACAAGGACACCTTCTAATTTGGGCTTTGGGGAAGGTTCAGGCACAGTTGTTGGAGCAGTGGATAAGGGTTCCCGTTTGAGGGTATCAGTATTCATTGTGGTTATAGTTATAGGCATTTGGCTATTATTTTCTTTTGCGCCTATTAAAAAAAAGAAATATATATTTATTATTTTCATACAAGTACGCCTTAGTACATAATACATACTCTAATGGCTATTAGATTTCACTGCATAAGAGTAAGAATAAGGGAAGGGCCCTGCTCTAAGATATAACATATGTAACAGAATTAAACCTACTAGAGTTTTAATTATAGTAAAATGTTAATGAATAGTTTATTCTACTCTATAACTTTGAAATATGAAAGTCCTACCTATGAAATTTTATCACGCCACAGTTTAAGTTTACAACTCTAAAAAACTGAAAGCTGAAGAAGAAGGATTTGACATACAAAGCAAGAACATTCACTTGGTAGACAGCAGTTGACCAAAACTTCTATGTGACTTAAGATTTGTTAAGATCCACAAGTGAGTTGTGGAGTCAGCTAAGTATAGCAAGGTATCAACATTAAGTCATGCACAGTTCCACCATTATAACTGGATTTCATGATACATGTGGCACCATATAAAAGTAAAGATTACTTAGTGGCGAAATAATTAATTTGTCTGTCACCAAGCATTTCTAAGAATTAGACAGATGTGTAATGAGAAACTTAGAAAATGTTGTGGTAGTGGAGAGATCAATGGAAAAAATGCTTAGTTTCAGCCTTTAATTAGACTAATGTTTTCAAAAAATTTTGGTCCTTAATATTTAAGAAAGATTAGCTGACAGGCAGTGGCACACATGCTGCTGTAGAACTACATATCTCATGAGTCCACAGTATGGTCTGGTATGAGGCAAGGTGGTACAACCAGCCTATGTTTGATGTTCTAGCACTACGAACATCCCAACAACGGGGAGATACTAGTTAGCGAATCAGTAGAATAACTTGTTGTGACATTACCAAATACATATTGATGTCTCAGTCTAATGGGTTTTAAAGTCTGATTATTTTTATATTGTTTTTTTATTTTTGAGCCCCATATCACTGTTCTTCACAATTCCCATTTACCTTGGTTTGGCTTTTCTGGGGGCCTAGTGCGTAAGAACATTACAACCTAGCACATTGTGTTGTCACACTGTTTGTGAGGAAAAGTGCAGCTTTGTAAGTAGCATACACGTGGAAATGTACTCTATCTACTGCACATTTACAGCACCTAACGGGGGGGGGGCATGAGCAGAAGTTAGCAAAGAGCAGTATCAAAAAACAGCGCATTTCTCAATTATTGTTTGCTTTTTTTAACCTCAAAAATGTGAAAGGCGGTCCAAAAAAAGCAAAACAGTTTCCGGTTGTAAATCTTAGATATTATCTATTTAATCTGCATAAACATTAATGAATAAGGGAATCAAAAATATGAAATGTCAGACCAAACTCTTGTTGAGATAACATTTGATTCTCATTATCCCTTTTTTCCTGAGCTTTATGTTACCCAAAACCATGTTAATGAGCTTCATGGATTGCCTATTTGCTTTTGTCTGATATTAATTTGATGTCAATTAATCTCATTGTCCACTAAGCTTCCTATTGACCACCACGGAGTCTCCTCAGTGACCTCTGTCCCGTGTATGATCATCCGATTGTTACTAATCATGTTTAATGGAACAACCAATACGGCTCTGAAGGCAAAAGAATAGCCACTGTTTCAATTATACAATGAGGCAGCTGCAAACTTGTAACCAAGTAAACAACAGGGAGCACAATCTGTTGTTTTACAGCTGTTTGTAAAGTTTGAACCCTATCATCCTCCGTCCCACTGATACCCAAGAATCGTAGGAATTATAGTCCAACACTGGATTCAGGTTGCTCAATTATGGTTCAAGAGCACAATGCAATTTGTGTTAATAATGTCTCCTTACCTCTCACATTTAAATACGCTGTGCTTGAGGTGGTGCCATATTTGTTGCTTGCAGTGCATGTAAACATACCGGCATCTTCAGAGAATACCTCTGCGATTACTAAGGTACATATCTCCTCTACAAAATTAACAACACAGCCATCTATAAATCACACTGATTGAATGCATCATTCACTATGTAGCACTCTAAGCCACATCAAAATGATTACATTAGCATTACCCTTCCCTCTGCATTACTTTGTCAAGTACTATTTTTATAGTGTAAAAGCAATAAATTAATTAAAATGCGCTATTAATGTTATATTATTGCATTTAACAAATTAACACTCATAACACACAATGCATTTAGAATTTTAAAAAAATGCAACAAAGCAGTGAAAGCACCGGTTTATGTGGCTAGATTGGCATTTTTGGCTTGACTCTTACCAATGTTAGCTCAGCTAGTTATAATGTTAATGTTATTAATCACCACATTTGCAACTTGACACTAGAAATGTATCGGTTGCACAATTCAAAATCACTGGATGCTATCTGTTGCTTGTCCCATTTTTACAGATTAAAGCAAGCAATGAATGCATGCATTATAACACCCATCTTATATGTATACCACTTTTTTTTGTGGGTTTACATGATTATCTTTCATGGGTCAACCAGTGCTGGACAAAGACCAAACACCAGCGCTGACAACAGTCACTGGCAAGTGGGTAGTCTCTGAATACTGTGCTAAAATGATTAGTCAAGAGAAGATACAGAAGGTAATGAAAACTATTGGGTTGGGGTGATATTTTTAGTACTTACCTGGTTCAGACATAGACCGTGGTTCTACAAGAAGAAGAATGCAGGATAAGTAAATCAACACATAAAGAATTAGAATAAATACAAAAACAGGAAAAGTATTTTGTTGCGTAGTCAAAACTCATAAATTTAACATGATAAAACAAGAGCTGTGCAGAAGCAGAGCAGTGCAGAGCAGCTCTAGTACAGGTCTGTGCGTTGGAATACATTTTCCCTTTCTGTTTATAATTGAGATGAATTGAATTTTACATTTTCAATAGATCACATAAATCTGTTAGTGTATCTGTAGTGAATTGATATTAAATTTAACCTGCATTAGTTTTAATTCCCTCAGAGACCAAACAAAAAGTGTTCCAAAGTATGTCTAAGAAAATGTAGCTGAGGACAATAATTTCCCTTTAATGTTAACATTTATAAATATATAGTTTTTGGGAAATAGCTAATATTGTGCTCTTTTGTATGCATACATATATATACACACACTCTTCCACCTTTGTCTAAATTACTTGAATTTTTGGACAAAAAAAAGATAAAACATACTTTTTTGTAAAATCCGAAAATCTGGAGAATCTTCAATCAGCGTTCCCTCTCTGTACCATTCAACTTTGGGAGATGGAGAACCCTTAACTCTACTTTCAAATACAACCAGCTGGCCCTCAGAAGTTGTCAAATCCTGTAGTGTCTAAAATACACAACAGAAATGAATAAGGGCTCAAAGGTAACAGCAAAGAGGACAGTATAGAACATAGAATTTTATGAATAGTAACGCATTAAAAAATACTAGGATGTTGTCTGATAGTGTGTCCAGAAATTGTCCCCTCCCCATGCCCAAACGCAGAGACCATGATGTAAAAGCTTAATAGTAGCTCTGCTTGTCCCCACATATGCCCCAAACATTTACAGCAAATTTGCGTTGATTATAGTAAGTTTGCTCCATTGGTTTTGCTCACATTCTTCCCAGTTCTTACATACATGATTTCATTACATTTTGTATGTGTTTGGATTTTGTGTTATGGGCACGTATTAATTTTTAACCCTAGGGAGTAATTGTCTTGTTCTATTATAACCAATCACAATTTCCGTGCAACCAATGTCCTGTTGGCGAAGGTTTAAATGCATTGGAATATATGTCATATTGAGGATGAGAAATGAATTTATTTTTTATTTCCTTTTGGAGCAGAGTTACCACCCAAAGAAAAACTAAAAACATGCTTATTTATAAATGCATAGTTGTTAAATATTAAATTATGAGTGTAGAAGCCTGTATAAAAGCAACTAGATATACCCCATAACGATTTACAAAATATTTCCAAATCATATTAAAATATGCTAAATTAAAAAAAAATACTAGGCTGTTCTATTAATTACTTAATGTGTTCAATCTACTGGGAAAACATTTCCTTATCACAGACTGCATTGTGGTAAACAATAGAATGTCTCAGTCTTAACCACAGAGACAATGGCACTCTGGCAAATGAAGGTTTTACTGTATATAACACTCTGTAATGATCAAAGGTTTTGTTTTTTCATGAGACTTCCCCTTTAAGAACCTCCTATTTTAAAAATTTGCCTGTGGTGCTGTTTATTATTTGTACGTATATGTCATTATTTTCCTTTCCCTTATTGCAGAAATTATGTTTCTAAATTATGTTTCTGTAACTAAACTTGACTGAGAGGGGTTTACAGTTCTGGAGCAATGTGGTAAAATTAGCATGAGAATAAACAACGTCACTTTTGATGTGATTTGATTCAGTTGCATACAGGGGCACACAGAGGTTCAAATTCTCCTGAAAATCCCCTCTCTTTTCCTTCTCTTGCCTTTTCTTCTTCTGTCTTCCTTGTTCGCCCACTTCTCTCTCGTATCAGCTCCATTGACCAGACCTTCAAGAGTATTTCCGCAAAAGGGCAGAACCACCACCCTTTTGAGGAAGCGCTCCAGAAGGCCTGGTCAACGGACCTGATACCGGGTAGAAGAGGATGAAGAAAGAACAACAATTGGCAGAGAAGTTAGTGACACATTGAAAGAGAGAGAGTAAGTAAGAGTGTGTGAGAGAGAGTTGGTGAGGCTGTGGGTGTTTTTACATTTTAATATGGGGTGTGGCAGACGGTGTCAATTATAGGCTCTCCCCCAATTGCCAAATACTCTGAGTATGTGCCTGATTTGATTGTATGAGCTAATCTCACCTCACTAAGAAAAGTACAGATTCATCTGTAACTAAACACTAAATACACCACATATTCTTATAAGGAAGGAAGCATAGCAACTGCACGTCAAGGTGCACAATATTTCTGAAGGTGATAGAAGAAATTTTACCTTTGTGAAAACAGGAGCTGCCATTATTGGCATCCCATCCAGTCCTTGCAGATAGGTAGGTGGACTTTGAATCTGTATAATTATATTTTTATATATGTATTAGTAAATACTTAACCAAGTAAGGGACTCATTCTTAATAATAATTATAAACAATTCAATAATAACAATGATAAAATTAATAATAAGTTAAAGCAGCTATATAATATTATTATATATATATAATATATATATATATATATATACACACAGATACAGATGTGCAGACGCACACATTGACACATTTATCAAAATACAGGAACATTTTTGCCATGTAGATTTTACAACTCATCTGAGTAATTGGATGCTAAAGAACACTCTTTTAAGGAGTAGATTACGTCGATGATGTACCCAGTATAAGATGATAATATGGTTACCAAGTAAAGGGAGCAAAGGTGAACAATATTAGTATAGTGCTAAAAATGATGAAAGGATGCTCAGGAAGCTGACTAATTAAAGCAGATCATGGAATGAGAGATACACAGAGCTTTTTCACCTGCTGTATTGTTGTCGGTTGTATACTTATAGGATGTGCACTGCTGGGAGGGGTATACAGTTCTTGATGGATAGTTGAATTAGATGTTTCTTTTGTAGCAGATGCAAAGCTTTCTCTGTGGGGCCTAAACAAGATAAGAATGAAATTATTTATCAGCCTATTAGATACATATCTTTTAGTTCTATGGCAAATGTGTGGTGCACTGGATTTACACAACTATAACCTTCCAATGTGATTTTCCTTGTTGTGTAATCTGAATGTGCATGCATCCAATGTAAGATTGAAGTGAAAAGAACTGAGCAACATGTGCAAACCTCCAATGCCCACTGAGTCAATTAACAACCTGATGTTCATAATAAACAAGGTGCTACATCTGGCACAGGTAGCAGAAACAGTCCATTGCTTTCTACTTATCCAGGCTCATGACAAAAAATGCTTTTGCAATTACCAAATGTTGCCCATGGAACTAATTCCTGAGGGCTCAATCTACTAGACAAACACCCTGACTGCTTTTAATATAACCTGTAGTAAACACCAGAATTGACTTAATCACGTAGTCTGCTCCGACTAATTAAAGTCTCTAGGGGAATGGGAGCAGTGGTGGGAGCGTGAGGCCTTCACCTCGGTCGCGCTGCTGGCGCTTCATGAGGAGCACTGGAATATGATGTCTTATCCAGGCACTCAGCAGTGCAGCTGCGTGCACTGCGACGAAGCAACGAGACAGAGGCTTTGCACTCCCACCACAGGACTTCAGCAAGGTAAGTAAATTAGAAAAGTAGGGGGTGGGCTAGATAGTGAGGAAGGGGGAGAGGTAGATCGTGAGAAAAGGGGGATAATAAGGAAAGAGATAATGGGAGGTACAAGAAAGGTGGCCGTTCCCATGGACAAGTCATTTGAGTCTGCAATATTGGGAGTTATGCTGTATCACCATCAGTGTCTGTCTTAGTACATAATGATGAAGGTTAGGGTGTATCACCATCAACATCTGGCATAGTATATAGTGATGGGAGATATGCCATGCTACCGTCTTTGTCTATCTTGCTATAATAATAAGAGATACACTGTACCACCCTCGGTGTCTGAATCATTATATAGTGATGGGAGTTATACTGTTGTGGTGATGGGTGTTGTGGTATACCACTGTCAGGCCCAGTTTATATATTGATGGGAGTTATACTGTACCAAAATCATGTTAAATATAAATTGATGGGAGTTATACTGTACCACCCTCAGTGTCAAAATATGAATAAATCACTGGGTTTGGGGAAA
The DNA here is from genome assembly GCA_009364415.1 of Spea multiplicata. Taxonomy (NCBI): domain Eukaryota; kingdom Metazoa; phylum Chordata; class Amphibia; order Anura; family Pelobatidae; genus Spea; species Spea multiplicata. The sequence goes on from VKOC01018399.1 coordinate 77,672, forward strand.
TTTGTTTTACAGTTCTAATATCATAAATTCCGTTATTTATTTATCTACTCAAAATATGCTTTGTAAAATGTTCTGTTCTTCCCTCCGCGCAAACAAAAGAGCTAGCTACAGCTTTGCCCCTGTTTGTTAAAGGAAGGGTTAGGAATATTGCTACACCCACCTGAGGCACCAAAAATGTATTTGCACCCAGAGGTCAGTGACCCTAGGCTCAGCCATGTGAATTACAGTATATAGCATGGTATTTTTTTTATGACAAATTAACTATGAATAACACATACGTACTGATCCATGTCGGTTTTGCTTGTGTCACTTTCAGACTCAGAAGAAGATGCTCCTGTGCAGAAAGAAAAAACCTTATAAATACTTCTTAATAACCTGTTTATTTCAGCTACAATACAAAAGAATAACATAAAATATGTTGACAATGAAATTATACAATATATATATATATAATACTCTAATATGCCCTACTTCTGTGGGCAGTGGGGGTCACGGGCTAGTTGGGTGGACCTTTTAATCTCAGCTAATATATTAGCAATGGTAGTGTGGTCTGGTGATTGGCAAAATATAAAATTTGAGGGCGTTTTCCATTTTCTACCCAAAGTATAGTCTAGAGATTGCCATAGACAGCAATGAATCTCTACCATTTTTGCAGCCTATAGGATGGAGGAGCATCAATGGATTTGCAGTTCATCAACATTAAGAAGGTCATCCTCACATTTTGGGGACTGATTCATGTGATTCATATGAAACAATTATGATACGGTTGGTCAGTGGAAGCAGTTCCTCCCACAAGTAAAGTTACTTCTGTGTATGATGAAATTATTGGGACACACACAGTGTTGGTTTTAAAAGGTGTTAACTGTGGATTTTTTTTATCTCATATTATATTAAAATACTTTTTTCATCACCTTCTACATAAATCTCTGCAGACGTTGAATCAGTTCCATAAATATTGGATGCAAAGCAGGAATATCGCCCTGTGTCTTCTTCAAATGCTTCTGTGATAATTAAAGAGTTCAAATCCCCAGTTTTCAGGATTTGAATGTATGGAGAGTTTTCTAGTTCCTTTCCTTCACAGAACCACCTGTAATGTTAAAGAGATTTTAGACTCAATGCAATGTATGCTGATAATACCCAAAACTGATTTAACTTAATCAGTAATTATTGCTTGGATGGGGACATGAGGCAAGGCAGGGTTCTATATACTTTTGCTTTTAGTTTAGTCGAGACAAAACTTATTGTACTCATACTAAGACAAAAATAAAAACAAACATCTGCCAAAATTAGAAACATTGACAAACTTAACAAGATAGCAAAAGCTCCAACTGAAGCTGCAATTATAAAGTGTTAATCCAATGGGGGTTTTCTAAACATAAAAGAGACAAAAGGCTATTAAATGAGAAATTCCCTAGTGATGACCTACAACCTTCAATTAAATAATCTTATTATACAGATCCTTCAGTCATCCAAAAGCCTTGATACCTAAGGCTAATAAATGATTCCTGATCTGGTTAGGGTTAGAGTTTCATCCACAAAATCCACAAAAATGTTGCTTAGTCATAGAAAAAAATTGTAACCAACTCTGGAAACATTCTCATCATGAAATTTATTTATGTTGTATATTAAACCATTAGCAGACCAAATGCAATCAAGCCCATTCTACATAGTATTTAAAGAACACTACAGCCGTCACATGTACTTTAAGGCACTTGATAGCTGAGAGTTCCCTGCTGTTATGTGAAGGGGAGAGCTGGCACCTTTTGGACTGGAGAGCAGGCAAAGACAAGTGGCCCCATGCCCCCTTCAATGGTAACTAACATCATAGTTACACGAATGCTAACTTCAGCATGGTAGGTACAACAGTGTCTTTAATAACCACTGCAGTGTGGATCAGTAGATGTACGGAACAAGCCGATATTCTATTAAATCTGGAATACTTTTAACTGTAAACAGCACTACTCCGTTCTTTACCAATTCTTAATTTGTTGTTTTCTTTCTAATGAGTGTGGTCCATGTGGATCATTTACTAAGGTTGCAATATGTCCAAGTAAGATGAAACATTTCAGATTCCCCACACATTATAAAGGCCCAATCACATCATCTTTCTCTGGAAAGAAGGTGTGAGTTGGTGTGAGTTGGCATAAATTGAAGGAATCTCACTGATTTAACTATAATGCATAGTTGAAATAAACTTTTCATCTCATTCTATTTTGATTAAAATCTAAGTCCTTCTAAATAAGTGTTTCAGAAAGTGGGAACCATGTTGTGTGTCCACAATGAGCAGAGCTGGCTGAAAAAAATGCCCATTTTCAAAATAAGCAAAATAATAATAATAATAATAATAATAATAATAATAAATATAAGTAGCACTTTCCAGACAGAGAAAGCTACCCCTAGAAAAACCCTGGTCAATTAGTAAATTTTTGAGAAAATGTTGTGTGTGATGTAACATCAGTCTAATGACACATGGCAAAATAGTAAAAATAGGCGCCTTACGTTACTTATCATCAAACCATCAGAACGTGAATAATCTGCCATTTCACAAACAAAAACATTGGGTCTGCTGACTCTGTTGGTCTGTGGATGTGCAGCGCAATCCATGTGTGTACGTGGTTCATTAATGTATCAGCTTAGACATCGTGCTCAGCAAAGCCATTAATGTTTGCAGCTGTGTGCTGAATGCTCAGTGTCCTTTGTGCGATTAGCTGGGTAGGTTTCTTATGTGATATCCAAATGTTTGTTGGATGAGTCTTAGTTTTTATCTGCAGAATTGGTCATTTGACTTCAGTGGAGCCTCGGGATAAATTAACAGACACAGCTGTCACAATGCATCATACCTCTGCTTGGAGCAATGTTTAAACAGCACTAAAATGTTTTCCTTCTTGTTTAAAGAAAACACACTCATTTTGTATATATTTTTAGTGTTTTGTGGCACTTGACCTTTACACCAACAGTGACTGATGACATTGCATTCTAAATACATAGACATAATATGTAGCTGGTCCTCCCTTTGCAGCTATAACAGCTTTCTCTGGGGAGGCTTTCCATATGAATTTGGAGTGTTTGTGAGGTCAGGCACTCATGCTGGAGGAGAAGGCCTGGCTTGCAATCTACATTACAGTGTTCGATGTGGTTGAGGTCAGGGCTCTGTGTGGATCACTCAAGTTTTTCCAATCCAAACTCATCCAACTATATCTTTATGGACCTTACATTGTGCTCTGGGGCACAGACATGCTGGAAGAGAAAAGGGCTTTTCAGCAAACTGTTCACACAAAGTTGGAAGCATAGCATTATCTTGGTATGCTGAAGGGGAACTACCAAGACATTTTGGACAATGCTTCCAGCTTTGTGGGAACAGTTTGGGGAAGGCCCTTTTCTATTCCAGTGAATGGAAGTTCATATAGCTGCCAAGGGGGCATCAACTACATAATGTAATTACAATGCATTGTTGGTGAAATGGCCAGGTGTCCCAATACATTTGTCCATATAGTGTATGCTAAAGATGTATTCAAATGGCTAAGATAGTGATATTTCACAGATTACATGATCAATGCGCACTATCCAACAACCCAGCATATTTTTCCACACATGGCTATATTGCAATCCTTTTTTGGACATTTCACAGCTTATGCGTTACTTTATATATAAAAGAATAGCTAAGCATCATATCATATTTACCTTATCCAAAAGCTGCAGTCAAGGAGTACCCTTTAACTGCAGGTATTGGAGCATTTTAAGGAAAACCTTTGAAATACTGGTAACTACGATAGGTAAAATATTTTTGTTATGTTTTACTATTGTGATTTACTCTAGCTATACAGTTTAATGACAATGCAAAGATAGGGGAAATTACCATTCTTTTGCACTCTTTGTCAATAAATCAAACAGTTTCATTGTTCAATTTGTATTTCAAATTCACCTTAAAATATTTATATGTCTGGAAGAGTAAACAAACTAGGAGATATATATTGGTGGTTTGCTTTATTCACTTTTAGAACAAGATAATTACAATACTTTTCAAAGTTGTTTTTGGTGCAAAACCTTTTTTTTATTTTAAAAAATGGTACTAAAAAGAACCTACAATAAGAAGATAGCCGTTAATGATGTTTTAAGAGCTTCCCATAAGGTATTTTTATGGTTCTGCTATTTTCTTAATAGAAAGCATTGTACATAAAATATAAACATCTACAAAAAGTGCTGCTCAATAAATAAAAATAAAACCTAGTTCTTTTACAGTTTCATTTCTCGTAGTCTATCAGCCTGCCTGGAAACATTGTTTTACAAAGCATGATGGTTTAACACAGATGAGGTGAAACTGAGTTAGCCACTTAAACAATTTAAATAGTATCATGCCCTCTTAAATGCAGGGCCGGATTAAGAGCATCATGGGGCTGTTGCTGAGGATTTTGGTGGGCCTTTTTATGGAAATAAATAAAATAGACAGAATAGACCGAATCTTAACTCCTCGGCATCCATATGTACTGGACAAAAATGACATCAGTGCTAGGCAGATAATATAGGATAGAATACATCAGTAACCACACTAATAAAAAATCCTCATACACATCATTCAGACACCAAAACACACACACCAGGACAGGCTCTGCCACACCGACACCCAAACACACACCAGGACCGGCTCTGCCACATCACCACACACACAGGACACACAACCACATCAACACACACCAGACCAGGCTCTGCACACCGACACTCAAACACACACCAGGACAGGCTCTTGCCACATCGACACCACACACACACACACCACCAGGATAGCTCAGCCACACCGACACCAACACAACACTAGAACAGACTCTGCCACACCGTCACCCAAAACACACAACAGGACAGGCTCTGCCACACTGACACCCAAACACACCAGGACAGACTCTGCCTCACCGTCACCCAAACACACACCAGGACAGGTTCTGCCACACCGACACCCAAACACACACACACCAGAACAGGCTCTGCCACAATGGCACACATGTCTGGATGGGCTAAGCTACAACAATAAAAACATTTATTTTCCACACTGCTTTTTCGTTGACCCCTTTGTGGTTTTGCGCCCTTGCGAATCCTCCCAGACTGCCCCTCCCTTTAGTATAGGTTTATGTGATGGCCCCAGTTGCCTCCCTTGTGTATTGATGCCGATGGCCCCTCATATGTATTTGTGCCCTATTCTCAAATAGGGGCCTGAAGCTGTAGCGCCATCAGCTACTAGATTAATCTGGCCCTGTCTAAAGGCAACAAATCGATTTATAAATTACTGAATGTTATTTAAACAAATCAAGTAAAGTGGGGCTCAACAAATCGGTGTAGAAGTACCCACACACACACAGGCACAAGTTTTTTCAACACAAAGGGTTTAGGTGGCCTGCATAGTAAGGGGACTTTGAAGAAAGCTTGCTGATTTAACTCTACATTATGCAGAGCCAGCCAAGCCCTAACAAGTGGACCTGCCACTCGACGTTTAGGCCTAGTAAGCCTAGTCAAGGATAACTCACTGGGACATCAATTGTATAGCAGTAATACATTAAAAAAGAAATTGCAATGCTTTTACAGGTGTAATGAGTACACAGATGTCAACATTTCTGGTCCCAGTGATGTATTAACCTTTAGGGCACTGGTGTCTAGGTACAATAATGGCACTGAGGAGTGCTGGGGAATGTAGTCATATCCTGGCGTGCAGTGTCTTAAATGTGTCTTTTATTGAAGTCTATGGAGTCTGTGTTGAGGCGGCACAGCCTCCATAGCATAACTAAGCTGAATGGGGAGATCTAAGATTTTCCTTGTAACCAGCCCAATGTGCCGCTCCATGGACCTACCACTCGATGTTTAGGCCTAGTAAGCCTAGTCAAGGATAACTCACTGGGACTTAGATTGTATAGCAGTAATACAAATGAAAAGAATAAAAAGTTACTGAGATGGGAGTTATGTTTTCTATGGTTTCCTTTGTCGTTGCTGTTGTGTTCTTTTTTTTATCTATCATAATGTGACGGTCATAGTATTTGCATTGTGTCTGCACACAGCACCTGCTGAGTCTTAGACCACTGCCTACTCAGATAAGGATGCACTGTCACCGTTTTAAGAGTGATAAAAGACCAATTGTGCAGTTATTAATTTGAAGCACTGCTGGAACCTGGGACTATGTTGTTGTGTAAAGCTGCTGTGTAGGGTAATCTCGATCATGGGTGTTGGCTAATGCTGACACGAGCTTCCCCCCAGCTGCTGAAGTAACCTAAGGCTAAGTATATGCTCTTTTGTTGTCATTGGTGCAATAAACTATTGCTGTTCTTTATGAGCTTGTTTTAGCATTACTAACTTATTTTGGGATCTGAACTCGTTTACTGACGTATAGTATTTTCCTCCGTCAGCTTATAGGCACCAAGCTCTCTTTAGATTTAAGAAAAGTGTAACACATTTTGGTCTTGTGATTTTTATTACAAACTTTATTATAGCTGAATATATTTGTGATTTCTTCTGTTATCCAATCTACTAGACAAATACATTGAGTTCTAATCTTACTGCCTTGTGCTAAACAACAGAAGGTTGAGAGGGGCTCAATATTCTGACTATATATTGACTTATATAATGCTATCAAATTCCTCAGTGTTGTACAATTTGTAAAGCGGAAAAGACAAGTAGCGCACCACATAACAATTGGGACTTACTAAAACAACGGCTCAGACAAGCTGACACGTCTGTCCATAGATCATCCTCTTTTACCTCCATTAAACCCTTAATTAGTGGTTTGAAATACATAGTTTGTGGTTTGAAATGTTTGTTAATTTACTTCTTTTTAGGCCTATTCTTTGAAATCTATTCTTTGGCAATAATGAACAGGTGAAAATCCTAAAAATGTTTTTAATATCTGTTAACGAATATTGGTCCCATGTTATTTGGTGACAGTTTAGGGAGTGTTGGGAGTAGCCTGGTCATCACTAAGGTCATTGGAACAAAAGTACATCAATATCACTTATATCATATATCATATATCATATCTATGTTGTGTGTGTGCAAAAATATGATAAATATATGCAGAGACTAAGCATGGCACTACTTAAAAAATAAAGGAAAACAACTTTAGTTCATTGTAGTTAGCCAAGATTTCGTTATGATATATTATGAAAACTGCATAATAAACAATGTAATTCTACTCGCTTCCTTAACAAACATTAACAAATTCCTTCTTTGGCCAAAAACACAAGTTTTTTTCTTACTGGTGACTTGGGATTTTCACAAAAGAATGAAAACACTTTTTGCATGAGCAATTTGCTATGGAAGAAAAACTCAGCAGACTATGAGCTTGTTCAATCTGTTTTAAATATTGGCCAACACTAATACAAGATTAAAAAAAACATCTAAATTCTTAGCATAACAGATTTAAATAGCAACTAACTCTACATTCTGTGAATTTTAAGGCCATAGTCACCAATAAGGTTAGCATTGACTGATGTAAGCAATATATACTATCAGACTATAATAAGTGTGCTTGTGGTCTAAGAAACAGAAGTCAAAACAAGAGGGGAGCTAGTTATTTAAGAAAAGAGTATGAGTTTGAAGTGTGTCATACAAGAGATATGCAAAAAAACCACCACAGAGAGGTCCTACTGCAGCATACACAGCACCTCTATATGTTTTAATATCTAGAATTAGCCAAATCTGTTTAGCCATCCATCTTTCTATGGTACAACAAGCAATAGAGAGTTTTTTTACACATAGAAATAATTCCACAATCTCCAGAAGAAGAAAAAATAAATCCAATAACTACTTTTTTAATAATGTTTTCTTCAAATGTAATATTTAGTTGCATCAAATTTGTTATATTTATTTTTCTAACATTAAATAAAGTTGCCTATGAATGTTAAACCGCTATTCAAATACAGTTAAGAAAAAATATATATATGTGTACCTTACTTCAGGTGCTGGAATTCCAACCACAATACAATCCAACTGCACTCTGCTTCCTTCTGTAACCTCCCTACTTTTCAATTTCTGAATAAAATTTGGAGGCTGGCCAACAGCCTCCTCTAAATAAAAAGAGGAAGATGGAGTATCTATTTCGACTTGCAAAGCCTCTTTATTGGTTTCTGGTTCTACAGCTTCCAAACTATCAGTTTCCTCTGGGGTAGTAGTATTTATTTCTGTTTCTCCTGGAGTACTCTGGGGCCTATCTCGACTTTCTGACTTATTAGTGTAATTAGAGATGTCTTCTTCAAGTGTTCCGCTTTTCAATTCTCGTTTCCTCCGATTCTTTAAAGTCTTAGGCCTAATTCTTTTGGAACTGTTGGCTTTAAATAGAGAAGAAAGCTCTTCAATAAAATCTGCCGCTTTATTTAGAAATTCTTTTTTGGACTCAGACTCAGTTCCATATGGATTGATCCTCTGTTGTTTTTTTGAATCCTTAGTTTCTTCTGTTGAGTTATTTGTTTCTTTTATCACTTGTTCCTGATGAAAGTTTGACTGTGGTTCTTTCTCAAGAGATGAAGGGTTGCTTTGTTTGCTTACTGGTGGTTTCACAACAGATTTTGACTGTCTTTTTAGATCTCTTGGGGGGCATTTAAGATTTGTTTGTGTATCCTTTGGTGTTCCATCTTGGTCAATGGATTGTCTAGCCAAATGTACACTTTGGTCAAGTTCTTCCTGGCTCAGAAAGGCAGAGAGATCTGTAAGATCATCTGTTTCTGCAATTTCATCAACTTTACTTGAACAAATACTATGATGGTAAGAATGAGAAGATGAGACAGACGCACTATGTTCACTGTTCTCGTGATGTATTCTGTTTTCAGCTAAATAGTTGTCTCTCAGAACCCGAGTAATCGTCGAGGAAGCTTCTATATTATCGTCTTGCATGCTGTAGACAGAAAAAAGATAAAAAGGTCCAACTATGTAATTACAACACCATCTTCTTCTCAAGTGACAGGTCTGCTTACTATAACATTAGAGATGCTGAACTACAGTATTAGGGAGCCAGATCAGAAGTTTAATGATTACATTTAGCATGCTATTTACTAATACACAATGTTGATGGCTTGATTACATATTAAATATAGAAAAAGAAGCATTCCTAAAGCTCTGGCAGGATTATGGTTCAGGGAGAGCGGGTTTGTCATCTATCCTACAATTGATCATGTAAGAGGGCAGATCAAAATGTCTGCTAGTTACTGGTGTATATGGTTTGGAATAGAATTGCATTACATTATTTGTAGACAAACTAATCAAAAAGATAACCAGATAATTTATCTTATGACTGTGGTCTTCACAACTATTCTGTTTAAGTATTAGGTAGCTGATTTTTAGAATAGTCAGAACTGTGTTGCTGTCCACATGTTGTCCACTATGTTGCTGTTGCTTCAATACCAGGGTATTTTTACATATGTTTTGCACATACATAACCTTTGCATTCACACACTTCATAGTTTATAACTAAAATACTAAGTGAAAAATGAAAATCCAACCGCACAAAATTGTGTTCACAAACCCTACATGTGTTGGCATAGTGTCTCTCGGCTCTGCACTTATTTGGTGTTACTTTGTATCAATTATATATTAATTGTAACTGTGGTTTATTCTGACTTCTTTTTAATGGACACCTGTCCCTTGAGTATACAATTGCTTTATCTAAGTATATATTAAAGATATTTAATGGTTCCAAGTGATTCTGATACATCTACTCGTTTGTCTTGTTAGTCTTGACGTTAATAGTGGTTGAAAATGTGTGGTTTGTGGATCAGCTCCAATTGTTTGGTCTAGTTTATCTAATGAAAATGTTTTAAGTTTTTAGCCTGTTCCCTATGAAAATAGTCACTAAAATAGGAACCGCTTGTGAAATGAATGAAAACAAGCAGATGCTTGTCTGAAACCCAACTGCTACAGCAAAATGACTACATACATTAAATACATATGGACCACATTCAGATACATGTGGCCCAGTCGAGTTTATTGAGGATGCAATACATCTTCCAACCACTTAAGGCGAATATATACATGCACCTGTGCAACTAGTGGTATCTTTTTTATTATTTTCATTTTTTGGGGGGTAGTCCCTTTTCCTTTGTGGTGAACAGGGGATGGGTGACAGAACACTTGGCGACAACACATGTCAATCACCTTGCAACCCTCTCTGGTTCCAACTTGCATTTGCAACTTGCAGGTTAATAAATCTAAGCGTTGCTTGCTTTTTCAACTCACATCAGCCCAACTCTCCTGCAGTTGAGTGAATGTGAGTGACATTCTTGGCAAGTGCTAATGCCAGATAGCTTTAACCATTTTGGAAGCAGCATTTTTGTCCAACCCATGGGAGTTTGCAGCTACAAACTTGCATTGTTTTACCAACTAAGGGGACTAGAATTTGGGAACAATGTGTTCATGGATTTCTTTGTGCACACTACGTTTGATACTAAGTGTGAGTATAAATATATGTGTTCATATTACAATTTTAAAACCTGTTTGTAGCGAGTCAAATTAGGAATTACTTTCAAGCATCATAGCTATAACTCACAAACCAATGATGGTGCTAACGTATTGCTGCTTAGGGCCTCCTTAGAGGATTAAGAGGAGAAATGTATACAAGTACGAAAGAGTAATCTTGGAGTTATTTCACGGTATTTTTCTGGAAAGAAACAGTCTGGTAATCAAAATTGCATTATTGTTTAAATGAATATTGTAGTCCATTTTGCATCTTTTTTTACTACATAATTCTAATAAAATTTGATTCTTAATAAAACATTAATATACAGTATATGTTTACTTATTAAAAAAAAAACATTTTAATTTTAACTTTGCTTGCCTTTTATTTATTTGTTTTTGCTTATTTTTTATTTATTTTTGATTATAGTTGGTAAAACAGCGCAAGTTTGTAGCAGCAAACTCACCATTAGCACATGCCAAAAACATCACTCACATTCACTCAACTGCAGGAGAGTCGGGAAGGAAGTTCACTGTTCAGTATTATCGAGCAAGCCAATAAAGTGGTGATAGAATGTACTCTCCTTACAATCCCGGGACTGGCCCTGACAACATCTTAGTTTGGTCAACATCATTTGATGTCACTTAGCATCATATTCGATAAGTAGGTTTGGACCAATAAAGGTGTTCTAACCTTTTCAAATACTTGCATCCATAATCAATTTGAATACTATATACCACTAAATTAATCTGGACTAACTGGTTTTCCAGGACTGTCTAATCATAATAAACCTGTTATTGGGCAAATTGTGCAAACTTTAACCAGCGTCATTTTCATATTTTAATAAATAATAAAAGGCTGTAAATCTTTTCTCCTTCACAGATATTAGCTACCTGATCGAGAGGGAGATATTAACTTCTTCTGTGCACTGCTACAACTATGTTTGAATGTTGTGTCTGACTCAATTTATGATCTGCATTGAAATACAGAGACAGCTGTGTGACCCCAACTAAAAACAATTTGTAATTTATTCTCACAGTCCTGTCAGATACGCAGATCCCAGTGACATGACATGTAGGATCACTTTATGCACACTAGCGCTAATTAACTTCTACATGAAGCTGTAGCTATTTATTAGGAGTGGCGATTAAAGTGTAATAGTCACCTTTACAGCATAGTTAAATGTATTTATAAACACTACCTACAGCTTGTGCATTTTGCTTTTCAATCAGTGCGATTGTTTTGGAGATATTTAGTAAAACAGAAGTGCTAAGATCAAAAGGTGGAAAGGACAAAACAATCAGCAACTTCACTATTGTAGAGAGATAACGGAGAAGGATAATCGTGCAGATCCCAAGAACAGGACATCCACAGGTGTTTTCTTTATTATTATAGATGTGTTGCTTATTTTGATCTGCAAAACCAATAAATAAATAAATACTAACGGAAGTGATAGACCTGTTAGTACTAGCCTATAGCAATTTTTGCTTAACTTTAAGCCTTCCATATGTGATGTAGGCAAGACCCCAAATTATGCCTTTTCCTATGAATCACAGTGCTGTCAAACTGTTACTTCAGAAAACATGGTTCTCAAGCCCAGAACCTTCTTGGTACATAGCTAGTACATACCAGAATGAAAGTGTCCTTATGTTATCCTCACCACGGTGTCGTTACGTGGGTGAAATAGGCTCATGGTAGATACTGAGCATGGTTTGTAGACCAGGGCTTTATATAAATCGCAAGACCCTTTGTAACTGATGTAGAGTATGACGATCACTCAATTTAGTGCAATGTGGGTTACACTGAAATGTGATATGAGCCCGTACACTCGATATGTCTACCAATTGCCAAAGTAAAATGCTGACAATTATGAAACCATTCAACTGCTAATTGTGTTTTTATTGCAACTTGGAGACAATTTTACTAGGGGTTATCGTCATTGCAACAGGACCTGGACATGTGAACATGTTGCTCTGTTTAGATTGACTTGTTGTTATAACATTGCTGTTAATATATTTTTAGTTGTCACTGATGCTGGACTCCTGGTTTAAGAATATTATTTGCACTGCAAAATAGTAATATATTTTGTATTTTCACCTTCCATTTTCCTGTGTATTAAGAATGACTTAATACATCTAAAAATGTCTAGTCTAGTTTTAAGTGTTACTTTCCTAATCCCTTTGGTGTGTATTTGTCATCTGTAACAAGATTAGTCTGGTGCCGACTGGTTGTCTGTGTTATTCCTTGCCATTGTGTTATGTGTTAATTATGCTTAATTCTTTACGTTGCCTGCATATGTCAATTTCCCCTCCCTGGTAAAGTGGCTATACACGCTGTGCCACGTCCCAATAAAGTGTGTTGGCTTGCATCCTGACTGGTGTGTTGTATGTGGTGGTACAGAACACTTTTTTCCTAGAGGAGATCCTTTACTCTAATTTTCCAATGAGTGCCAAAACAGACAAGGCAAAATAATAGATTAATCAAGCTGTCAGAGTAACACAGCTTTAGAACCAGGGGTTTCTTAATAAGTGACTGATTTTTATTATTATTTATTGTTTTATATATAGCGCCATCATATTCCGCAGCGCTGTACAATGGGTTCAACACCATAATACTGCTATGGTCAGCATGCAAATGTTTTTCCTTTTCCTTTAGACAACTGACAAAATAAAAATTGAAATACAGTCTATATCCTACCCGAAAACCTACACTACTTCAAAAAGGTAATTCTTCATCACTTTTCATGCAGCGGTTGTTTTCATCAACCCCTGCTACATCATGCAGCAAAAAACAGAACTGCGCAGTTTACTTAAAGTACAATTTCTTTAGCGGAACAGGCGCCATTGAAGAACATAACCCTAATTTATATTCAGAAATGCATGGGTGGCTAAATACGGTATCTTTCAAATTTCCTAGAGAAACAGGAAAGTCCCAGAAAGAAGAAGAAGGTGGAACCAGCTCACCTGAAAACAGTAAAACTAAATGTAAAGCAATAAATGATTTGTGTATTACGCTCCGATTGGGGCACATTCATATATTTACACATTCCTTTATCTGTAAATGACGTCAAGAGATTCTGGCAGCACAACATTATAATAAATAGACATTCCCCTGTATATTCTATATTTTTTTATTTAATTTTTTTGATCTACACAAATCATTTTTCACTTTATATTTAGTTTCACTGTTTTCAGGTGCGCTGGTTCCACCACCTTTTTTTTCTGGTGTTTTTTGTTAATATTGCAAAGTGGGTTACACTGGCAAGGAACTTCTGGCTGCACTAATGGAAGAGGAAAGTGGCCTGGAGACCCAAGGACGCATCACTTCTCTCTGCTGATGGCGAAGCCTTTGTCCAGTGAAGCCCAATGTAAGTAATTGAGCATGTGGTTGGCTCTAAAAATGTTACTAGTCACCACTGAATATAGCTGCATGTTAAATATGTGTAGCGTCTCTGTGTTTATATGCTTATTATATTACCCTGTCACTTTTTCTTTTTAATGGGTGATAAATTATTAGGAATTAAACTGGTCCCTCCTTTAGCAGTTTTACAACATGGTCTATTAAACACAGAACAGAGAATGGCAAAAATAAATGTTTACATTACAATGAGCTAACACAATGCCATTCCCACAGGGGATTCACTATGTGAAGGACAAGTATGTATCGTCTCTCCTTCCAGCATCTTTAATTAGTTCACATATAACAGGTGCCACCTCTCTTATGTCACTGTCACTCAACGATATATGCACTCCGTGCACCAAGACAGGTAGAAGCAGTAGGAATTCAGAAGCACGGAAGTCTGGATTCTGTAATTTACCTTCAAAACGCACAATTTTAGGGACCAGTCACTTATGTCTACATCATAAAACTGCATATGTATTTTTTGTAGAGATCAATCATTTTTATTTTCTGTGTTTTAGTTACACAACACTGAATATTTCGAGTGTGCATCCGTAAGCCTCAATGACCATAGCTAATGTCACCCTTACATCACTATGAGTCCATTGCAATGATTGTGTTTTGAGAAGACTTATAGGTACATCTATTACTATACAAGAGACATAATTAAGAACTCTGGATAAAGAAGCGGAAATGGCTTATACCAGATACCTTCTTGACGGTTGTAATACAGAGTGTCCAGGAGCCATTCAAATGCCAGTATCAAACCTAGTAGCATATTCTAGCCTAGGCCAACTAGAACTAGGGCAGCAGATCCAGTGGTACACCATCTCCTCTGCCCAAAACAAGGGCCCGATGCCAGCTCCACGGTGTAACACGGTGGCTGATTGGGAAGTTTAGGTAATTCCCTTGTAACCAACCCACTTGCCCTAGGAAGAACCAAGGTACGTCAAGGTAAGTGTTGGAGGTGGCTGGCTCAGCCCAAATAAAGCCTGGTTTAATAATTCCAAATTGTCATTTTGAACCAAATGATTAAGCTCCAGGATGAGGACACCAGAGGATTAACAGAAAGCGGCGCAAGATTGTTTGTGAGATGCTTGTAAGGAAACGTGCCTCAGAAGTTCCATAACTCTACAAGCTTATACTACAGAGAACAAAACACATCACGCAATATGGTGTATTATATGTACTAGATAAATTGTGAATTACAGTATGTCATGTTATTTGTCCCTTTCCTTATGGCGGAAGATCATCTAAAAAGCTTCCTGTGCTTAACTTGATATACAGTAATGCTGGTATGTTGTTGAGTGCACTGACCTCCCTCTACTTTACATTTTCTGTCACTTTGGGATTCCTTAGTTCATGAATTTATGACCAAGCCCTATTTTTTAACTGTCAAGGCATAGTAGAAGACTTTCAATGCTATTATTACTGCTACGTTTTTATTTTGCAACCATTAATACAAGATGAAGATCAATAATCCTTACGGATCCAGAATACAGAACCCAAATGTATGTGCATTTTATAAATGCCTGGTGTGTGTTCTATGCACTCATGTATCCAATACACTTGCAAAATTGTTACATATCGACCTCACAATTATATAGAACTATGATGATTCTAACCATTGCTTAATTTTAATGTCAGCAGAATAGACAAAGTTTATAACTGCTGTTTCTTGGTGAGACCTTTTGAAGCCACTGTATCGGATGCCTGTCAAGTGTTCCTTTTTTTTCCAGGGAGATCCCTGTCTCTCTCGTAATGCTGTAGTTATTTTATTGGAGCTCTGAATTGTTTTGGGGGTTTTGGTTTTGGGAATTGTATAAGTATTCGTAGTATTTCATATCAATTACCACCAATTATCAATAAAAAGTGTTTACTTTGCAGAAAATATATTTATACATTAATGTACATGAAGCAATTATCCTGTTTAACATCATATCTATGAAAATGGCAGATGGTCTAAGATTCAATTGAAAGTTAATAGTAGAATATATTATGATATACTTTCATAGTATATTCCTAATACATAGACATATATATATCCATGCCAATATATATATACATATATATATATTTACCTTAAAGGTCAAAAGGGAGAGGTGATGACAGCAAGGCAGGTCAGTGCACATGATATATAAAAACATATAGATAGATAGATAGATTTTTTTTTAAAATATATATATATATTTTCATGTCACATGAGTATTTTTTGCATTCATCCTAATTTTAAATATATTATAATAATAGAAAACAATCTTCAACACTTTTCCACAATTTTATGTCACTAAATGTTACATTTGTTTCTTGTACCATCTTAAGAAAAAATGCACACATGTAATTATATAGGTCTGGCTACAAAAATAATAATACATGTCAAGAGCCTGCAATACATAGCAATAGGTTAAAGTTGCTGTTCCATCTTTTCTGCTGAATTGAACTGTAATTAAATGCAGCATCTGAAACATCAACTTTGTCAGATTTTTGATGGGAAGACTTAACTGTCATATGACATGACAGCAGACATTGATTGGTTGTTGCCATAAAACAAAAAGAACAATATCGTTTGACAACTATATGGCTCTTTCGCCAAATGCTTTACTGGTGTTGAAAAAACAAAAGGAAAAAAAAAAACTTTCTATGTCTTTATCACCAATTTGCAATCTCTAGATGAAGCGATATCTGCTTTTTCATTTAGTGCTGTACTACTCAGGCCAAACATCTGCTGCTGTTAATCAAAAGCCTGTTGGATATGGAAAGGGAATGAGACCATGGCTGCTTTGCCCTTTCCTATACAACCATTGCAGCTGTTGTGTACTCTAATCTACAGCGAAAATCACATCATGCTAAATATAATCTGCAGGGTCATTTTACACAGCCCAGAATAAAGTAAGTCTTTATAAAATTAAATTCTATTTACATTGCTAATTCCCCGACATTTTATTTCTAAAAGTAAATATAAGGAATAAAGTTCAAACGATCTTTACCTGAGCTTCTCAGTGAACTAGGCAGGCAAAATAAAATCAGAACATCTTCATTTAACAATACATATTATATATAACAACTGATTTCCTAATCTTTGTCCAAAACAAAATTGTTTAATACCAGTCTATATTGTTAACTTTAATTACAAGAGTCGTAATGAATGTTCAGCTGTACTCCTTTCAATATTTACCTAGATATCTGTCAGTGCCCAGCCCTGGCTGTCTTCTCTTACAGAAAATTTCCAAGAATAAAGGAGATGAAATGGAACAATCCTAGGTTAACCCAGACGTTTTTCAAAGGGCGAGATGCGTTATCCCGAAATTTAGGGAAAATGATTGTATGAAGCTGAGTCAACCTGTCAGCACTGAAGCAGCAGCATTTGTCTGTGGCAGGTCCTGTGTTATTTTGGGCACCCTACACCATGTGCCTACTAAGCATTTCCCCTCATTGGACAAGAAAGCTCTATGCAAGTAGGCTCCATTCCTGTAATAGCCCGTCGTAGATGGGAAACACACTGCAGGCTAGCTTCCTCACGCAGACATATTTATTAGTGACTTCCACTTTGCAATATATAAGTGTGATTAAGATTGTATATAGCCAAGGAATAACTGTCATCTTTTATTTCTATTACATATTTTTTCTAGTGTCGGGGCATTTGGAATTTTATCTGGGTTTTTTTTAAGGCTGGTTTTACATTTCTGTGGACTCAATTCTGATATATTCTGGAACGATGGTAAATTCTAAAGAATATAAGATATTCAGGTAGCCAACTTGGGAATGTCCCAGGCATCCTAATAACTATATCTCCCCAAACTACTTGTTTTTTCTTTTTTACCTTTCTATGGCGTCGTCAAACTTTATAGCATTATCACCTTCCTCCCACGTTCGTAGCTCTTTCAACTGCACAATCATTGATAATGTTTCCTATAAACTTTCCCCTGCTATACATCTGCTCTACCTTTAGTGCCACCATTTTTGTCATATGTGCATGCACTGTTGAAATCCCAATAATGCATTATTCTTTCTGTAATAACACGGTATATCTGGCACCACTATGCCACAGTTGTAAATATAATAATATACATAAAATGCTCTCAGACAGCGATAGGCAACATGTCGGTACAGGGACACCAGTGTCTGTGGCAAGGTTTGTGAGGTCCATAGAACATCATTAAATAGTGCACCACATACTCCGCTAAATGTCCACCATAAGAAATATTGGTGCCTGCCTCTGACCTCATAAAATCACCCTGTATTGATAACATTACACAGTACAATGGCCTTTTTATGAATCACAATAAAAACACATATGTGCTGTGACGGCCCAGGGTTAATAGGTGCCGTGTGTGGTAGTTATTGTCTGTATGTGTGATTATTGTTATGATTTTGTCCTACCCTCATGTGTTATCCTGTCCATGTGAGACTTGTCCTGCCCTTGGACTTTAACCCCTCGTAGCCCGGACACCATCGGCCCGACCACAGCACTATTGTATGGAGATACCCCACAGGTGGTGTGGATATAGACCAGGGGTGGTTCGGAGAAGGAGCCTCCTGCAGATACCCAGCCGCTGGGGCTGCCAGGAGAGCGGGGATAAGCTGGTGTGGTTATCGCACGCACGCCGGCTATCTCGTGGTCCATCCCGGGGAAACTTTGAATGGCTTCCACTCGGGGTCCCTTCAACCGATCGCGTCGCTTTTTGGACAGGATATCCTCAGCTATCCATCGATACCCCGGGATCACCACCGCCCCTTCTGGATCACCCCAAAAATGAATAAAGATGTTTTACCTCACTACGAGTCCTGCCTTGTTATTGAGGTAAGACTCGGTGCGGCCCTTATCAGGGCGGTAGAGCTCTATATTGCTATACTTCCGTATACTACAGTGCTGCCGAGGTTCCTGAAGAGCTGTGTCCTCTGCTATGATCACTTATTGTGCTTTTCAGGACAATAGCCCCACGGTGTAGCTCAGCTTTGGCTAGCCACACTGGTAAAGCAGCCCCTTCTATCTGCAATGCTGGTTCTCTCTGGCGGTGAAGGGGTTAATCTCTGGTGTTCCTGCAGGAGGAAGCAACGATTGGTGAGAGTACCCAGTCGGGTCACCAGTCGTTCCCGTCACATGTGCTATTATTACACTACCCCAAACTTCAGCCTAACATTCAACATGATTCATGGCCCTCAACATCAAAGAAATAAGGCAGAAATTATCTTAGGTGGTTATATGTATAGATACATTTCACATCTCTGCCAGTATGAATTAAATGCCCAGCTTTGACACATGCACACTTGTTTTAAATATGAGTATTTAATTAAAGCAGCTTTACTGCTGTTTTTTGGATTTGATGCACAAAAAGACACCACGCAAGGACAACTGGACTATTAACAGCACAGTAGAAAGAGCTTTGTTAAAGCAGGAGGTGTACCTAGGTATGCTCGCTGCCCTCCTCACTTGTTGTCTCTATAAGTCAAATTGTTATGTTACACCCATTGTATAGCACTACGGAATTTGATGGTGCTATATAAAACAATAAATAATGATAATAATACATGCACTTTAACACATCCATTGACATCAATAGGAGTAGAAGCACCCAATTGCATTGTCCAACTAAAATACATAACCATTAACTGCAATGATAAAGCCCATGTATAGAAAGCATACTTAAGTACTCTTCCAGCTTTCAGAAGGGGCAGCAAGGGCAATGTGGAAAATAAATCTAAGTCTAATTTATTTCTAGCAAAAAATATGAAATGCATGCACTAATTTGCATGCAGTAAAGTGCATTGGAATCCAGTGTACATACTTGGGAACTCTCTAAATGAGCTGACCCAGACACTTTGAAAGTATTAACCTTTTAATAGCTATTTGTGAAGATTCTATGTAGTGACTCGTCAAGTGTGTTAACTAAATGGCTCTTATTCACCCACAACCTTGACTTGTCAATATTTAAAGATACACTTAATTGAGTCACCTGCAGTGATATCAGTTGGGATATCAGCCATAACACAATGGCATCGAAAGCAACATGTGGGTCTTAGATATGATCACAGCAGTGTACAATAGGAACAAACCTGGGAACATCTTGGCTCCGGCTACCCAGAGCCTTCCCTTGCAGGACGTGACCAGGACTGACCACATACATCAGGGGGTTGTCCCGTGAAATCTGTGGGAGTTCCCACTGACTGACTGACGGTGCTTCACTCGACCATCTCTGGGTCAAGCCTGGAGAGTTCCCAGGTATGAATAGGAAGGAGTAAGCTATAGACTATGTGACACAGAGAGTCTGCCCCTTCACCCTGAGATTGGAGCAAAATCCTGAGACTCAGGGCCGGTCCTACAATGGAGCCGACTGGGGCAATTGCCCCAGGCGGCACTTTAGAAGGGGCGGCACTTTGCCGCTCCGAGCGTTTTTTTT
>VKOC01018401.1:0-19248 GCA_009364415.1 Spea multiplicata
TCAGTCCCCAGAGGAAGTCATAACTGACCTCCTGGACTCTACCTGCATTGTTTTCACAGACTATCATTTAGCGCTAGAGATTCCAGCCTCAGAGCTGGGTCCTTACTTGGCCACGTATTTATTAATTTATTGGATCTTCATTGGATCTTCTGGCCACTATATCTTCCTACTGGTTCTGGACTTGCCTCTCTCTAGGGAAGGGCCAGTAAAGACCCGTGTTCTGAGTGAAGATCCAAGCCTCCCACCTGGCCAGTTAGGAGAAGGAAATGTTAAGCTCTACCGAAGCACTGCCAGGGAAGGGAGCAGATGACCCAACCTGTCTTGCAGGCACTTTGGCCAGAGTTGGGTAAAGTAGAAGAATGTGGCTCATCCTTGCACAAGTTATTTGGATGTCACACTTTTTGTATTATTTTGAAATTGGAGCACAGAACCTCAGGCTTTAATAACATTCTAAATCTCCTGGTTTTTAAAAATTCATTAACATGTGTATGTACACCTTACCTTACACTGATCAAACAGTGTGCTATAAGTAAGCCATTAATGACATCTTTCTTTGATATTAGAGTGAGGGACAAACGTGTTACGGGGACTCATAAAGCAAATGAAAGCATTAGAGAAGTAGATCTTAGAAAATAGAGTTATGGGTGGAGAGGAATGGAGGGTCCAAGATGTACTAAGAGATTTAGATGCTGGAGGGGTGGCTAAATGGTTTAAGGGGGAAGGGGGACAGGGGAAGAAAGGTTACTGAGGGAAAGCAAATAGTCAGGAGGAGTTAGGGTCAGAAGCATGAAGAAAGTGGGGAAATGTTAAGGATGGGGAGATGGAACAGGGTGAAGGTTGTCGAGAAAGAGAAAAGGGCAAGACTGGGAGCAACAGTTTAAAAGGGTTAATTAGGGATGTGTCAGGAACCGGGCAAGCAGGTCAGGTAGGTAGGGTAGCCCAGTAGCAAAGGATACTTGGGGGTCTGTCTGTACCCCACGATGCCTCATAGCTGAGGGATGATACAGACAGGCGCAAAGAAAGACACCAGAGGCAAAATACTAGGAAATAGTCTATGTCGAGGAAACTGACAGGACAAGTAAATACAGGTAATAAGTCTCTTTGGCTGGAAGCCCGCTTGCAGGGATGACGGCAGGAAGCCCGCTATAGGGTCAGGTACAGGGCCAGAGCAAAGCAGTCCTCACACGTTAATGCCAAGGCCCTGACTGAAGGGCAGGTTTATATAGGCAGGCTAATCCGGGAAACCAGGCACAGCTGCTAGCAATAATGAGGTCTAGGTGCTCCACAGAGTGAAGGGCGGCCACTAGTGGTTGCTGATAATCCTTGAGGGTATAGAATCACAGCATGGTCCAGGCTGAGTAGGTTGGTCCCTGACAGGATGGGGTTTTAAGAAGGTATTATTTACTAATAGGGAAAAGTAGGGAATGGTTGGGTTATACAGAAAGAGTGAAAAAGAAGGGCTGGGATAGAGAGGGGGGGGTGTGGAGTTGAGAAAAAGGCAATAAGGTCACTCTGGTCAAGAATTAAAAAATCACTGGAGCTGTTTTGAGACCATGATCAACCCCTAGAACATGATCAAGGACGCCAGATGGATCCCTAATTTCCTAGTTTGTTTTGCATTTTTAGTCAAATACCGTTTCAAATAAGTTTTAACCATCTAGCTCAATTTCCAACCAAATTTGAAAGCTAATGAGATTCCTGGCACCAGTACATTGTTTTAATTGAATTAAAAGTACATGTGCTGCGCTCGACAGAAGTTGGCTATGTACTTTAACTTTTTGACTTTTATTGGCTGCTTCATACTGGTGCGCGAGGCACAAAGGCCTTATTCAAAATACTTTCAGTAATCCAGGATATTTTGTCATGCTAACCACAGGTGTTAATGCTGTACTTTCAGATTATCATACTTTTATGTACCTATTGACACCGAGCGATCAAATAGCCATATGTAAGAGCTGCAATGTAATGCATATTTTATTAGGTGATTTTAAGTTTATTTTCCTTTATTCCTCTGTTTTATGTTCTGACAGTGAGAGAGTTATCCTCTATTACATCACCGCTCAGTGAAAGTCTACAGATTTGTCTTTTCCAAAATATTTGCCTGTTGTCTTCTGGGATGCAAAAGATGTTAGGACCTTAGACACATGTTGAATAAATGTAACATAATAATTATATATATATATATATATATATATCATCTAACGCTTACCTACAGACAATAAGGTTTTGAGGAAAGTGGGTGTGGTACTTTGGGCCACTTTGTAATAGTTTTATGTTGAAAATAGCCACATTCTTAGGAGTATGAGGTCTAGAGGCAGGCTGGCCTGGATGCATGTGGTAGATTGCGGTCATGTTATGCGTGACTCTTGGTAATAGTGCGGCCGCAGTTTGCCATAGTGACGTGAGCAGCTAGAAAAAAAAAAACTTCTGTGGAGGTAAGACGTGATTGATGTGTGATTTGTAGATAGAGTGGTTTAGCGTGTAACGGTGTGATTGGCTTGGTTAGCATGAGTGTGTATGTAGTTGTGTAGCAAAGCATGTAATGTTTGTGGTGTGTAAGATGTACTTGTGTGTAGCATGGGTAGTGTATGTTGTAAGTGGTGAGTTATGTTGCAGCAGTGTTCATGTGTAGAGAGCTGCCGACCCCCTCCTGACTTGGCGCCCAAGGCCGTGGGGCCATAGTTGGCTTATCCACTATACGCACTGCATTTATCGTGTAAAAACCAGCCAACAGATGTGAATACTATCACATTATTATTATTATTATTATATTTTATATAGATAGCGCCAAGCACCGATCTACGCAGCGCCTCATACAATATATTCAAGGGTCTGACAAGACGAGAATTGACAGACTACAGACAAACCGATACATTAGCGGAGAGAGCCCGGCTCGCAAACTTACAAATCTTGAGGGATTTACCAGGCTCTTCTTTTACAGGAGGAAAGGTTACACATGTACATAAACCACTGAGATTTAGATTGCTTCATATTTTGATTAGTGAAACCTCATGTATAATCACAAATGTTTCTCTGCCACTTTATTTGTAAATGAATTGAATGTATTATACATTGATGTACATTATACCCCATATTTTACCCAGATAAGGAAGTAGTCAACTTGGAGGAATATGTTTTTCACGGGACAGCTTCAAATGGGAATTGTATACAAACAAAAAAATCTAGCTCTTATATACGGCTTTCCTGATCTGGAAGGGGTTTCTATTCTATAAATGTATAACACTTTCTAGCTTATTAGGATGGGGTTTGCCAATAACTACTTTAATAAATTAAGTCATCTTATCAGGGGCATTATCCTATTGGTTGCTTGGTTAATAAGACATTTTTTTTAGAAATTTGCATTAGAATCAGTTTTATATATATACTGTAACGTCCATTTTATTTCCTGCAAAGCAAGGGTATGGTTATGATTTTTATAAGAATTAGCCGAGAAAGGAAATTCTTTAATGAAGTGAATACGTTTAATACATTAAAATACAGGCAGAGCTCTGTGTATACAGACGTACAGACATATATAAAATTGGAGTCAGGCCCGGACTGGCCATCTGGCACACCGGGCAAATAGCGGGCTGCTGCCTGAGAATTTCCCATACTTTATGCCAGGGGGTGTCCAATGTGCGGCCCTCCAGCTGCTGCAGGACTGCATCTCCCATACTCCTCAGCCAGCCCCTTAGCTGAAAGAGCATTATGGGAGATGTAGTCCTGCTGCTGCCAGAGGGCCCCACGTTGGGCGCCCCTGCTTTATGCGGTTGCTGGCTGGATACCCTGCCGCATGCATGTAACGCGTGGAGGCGCACATCCAGCAGGCGCTCCACATTGTCATCGGGAGGCTGCGGGCCTTAAGGGCCTCGTCCTCATCGCCAGTCCGCCCAGATCGGAGTCAATGCTAACCTATGTACTAGAATGTTAGCTGCAGCTAAGTTCCAGCTTTAACTCTTTAAGTGTCAGGGTGGTGATTCAGGTGATCGCATGTTTAAACTGCTTGGCTATAAAAGCACAAATACCACAATTATGTAGCCAAACTAACATTTAATTAAGTGTATCTCAGTGCCAAATATAATATAGTTTGTGACATAAAAGGACTGTACATTTCATGCATAGATCAGTTGTTGATTAGTGTTGTTTACTAGTAAAAAAAAATAAAAATAAAAAAGAGCACCCTCTAGTGGTTTAGCACCGGCTGTCTAGTGTTTTAGAAATGAAAAGAAATGACGGAGGACCAGGGCCGGAATAAGAGCATCATGGGCATGGTGCTGAGGATTTTGGTGGGCCTTTTTATGGAAATAAATAAAATAGACAGAATCGTAACTCCTCGGCATCCATGTGTACTTAAGAGAACGTCAGTGCTCGGCAGATAGTATAAGATAGAATCTTATGTGATAGGATAGGTAGTACACTAAAAAAAAAGTCATCGTACATGGGATGCCTGAAGCCACAGGCTAAGGGTATTTTTAAGACTATTTTGGGAAAATGCAATAGTCCAACTCGGATGCATGCAGATAATGCCACACAATTGAATCAATATGGATGAAAAATTTACAAAAAGCCATTATTGCCCTAAAGAGGAAACAAGAAACCTTCAGGTTTCATCAACCTAGTAGTTCCACTATTAATGGCACTCTTTGGAATGCTAACTTAAGCCAATAAACCTCACTAAATCTGTTCTTCAACCTTTCCTATGAAGGTTTAAACACTTGAAGTTTTGGCCTTTTATATGGCAACACCTTATCATGTGTACTTTTGTAGAAACAATTGCGTTTTACCAGCAAAAGTTATCAATGAGGTAAAATTGTACATAATTATTTAATTATTTCTAGGAACAGTTTAGGAAAGTACTAGGAATGAATTTTCTAATGGCGCATTTAGTTATAAACTTGTTCAGTTCAGCAGACTAGGTGGAACATTTAAAATAAAAAAATATATATAACAACATTAGATCATGTTCTATGAAGGTTCTGTAAAATAATTCCTGAATTCTAACTTTTCTTTTTCAGTATAGCAGAAGGCATATCTGTTCGGATGCTAATTTTGAGACAGTTCTACTATTAGGACATAAATGTATTTCGTCCGGGCTGTTGAAAATATATAAATATATGTATTGAAAATATCTTTGCATCATATGCATTTGTTGTATCATAATAATAAGAAATAATAATAGTTAATTAATTAAATATTAATTATTAATAATAATAATAATCATGAAAAATAATAAGAAGAAATATTAATATAATGAAAATGAGTAATATTTAATTAAACTACATGTAAATACAATTTATAGAAGATCATGTATTAGTAGCAAACTCGATTGACGGAGTCCATAGCAAAAAAGTCCCGGGGTGCTGGTTGGATTGAAAGGAAGCTTCTGTATAATATGACAACATTACCGCTCAGTGCAACCTTAAACATAAGTAAGTTGAGAGCCAACCATCTGCTATAAGTTATTCACAATGATTTCACTAATTGCACACAATTGGATTGCTGTCAATGATTAAAGGTAATAAGCAATAACTTGGTCCTATTACCACCAGGATTATTAGCTCATTGATTGCAATAATTTAAGAAATTACCCATCAGAATAAGATATGCTAAGCACCTGGGCTGTCTTTTTTTTGTGTGAACATCTGCTTAAAATGGCTAATACATAGGGAATTTGATGATTGAAATGAGAATATTTCAGATGCCAGCCAGCACAACGATGTTATAAAACAAAAATTTAAACCAACACTGCAGGTGACAAAATTATTCTCCCTAATGTTTTTGTTTAATTTACTGACATTTTATTTTGCCTAAAATAATGAGATGATAAATACGTAAAATATTCTTATATTATTTTGTTTGTCTGTGTTATATTCACATTCTCTCAAAGTAACCAAAACAGGCTTAAAATATAGTAGATTTTAGCACATTTAAGAAAATAATGGGGACAAAAACTCTTTAAAAAATGATTTTAGACAGTTATTTTGGATATTATTAATAAGAAAGTTTTCTCAGAAACCTAGAAAATATTTGCAGTTCCAGAAATTTAATTTGGTGTAAAAACATAACCAGAAGCTCTTTGAAGATGCGGTTGCACAAAGACTGCTGAATTTAACCATTTAATATCCATTTATATAGGATAATATATATATATGCACATTACATACATAATGTCTTACTCCTCTAGAAGGGCCAAAATATTTCCAGAAATAATTGTTGAATGAAAGTTCTGCGTCATAATTTTTCCTTAACTGTCATGGTACTGATACCAGAGTAATGCAGCAGATCACCAGAAAAGAAAGAATAAAGACTCAGAGAACACAATGAAGGAGAAGAAGAGCATAACAAGAAGCAGGGCTGTGTGAGAGACAGAGTGAAAAAGAACATGGCAGAGAATGAGTGACAAAGAATTTTGTTTCTTAATAAAATTAAAAAAAAAAGGCCTCTGTATTTCGCCCAAACCAAAAGGGTAGGTAACGAAAGTTGTTTATTATACTGTTGTATTTTATAATGCGCAGTGTCACAAGGGTCAGAAACTGTTCCATTTTAGAATGCACCTTATTTATGTCCCAAATGTCAAATAATTAGTTTAACCTCTTAACCGAAAACCAGTCACTTAACGACCAATGACGTGCCTGACAAAGAGTCATAGAATTCCAATACTGTTTTGGAATGCCCAGTTTTTCAGGAGTTATGATACCATTCTATTCTAGAATACATATTGCACCATTAATAACAGTTATTCTATTTCACTGTATTCCAAGAGTCCTAGAATTCCCATAGTATTCTAATTTAGAGTATACATATAAACTGTTCCATTTTAGAATGCACTCATTGTTCTAATTTAGAATATACATTGTTCTGTAAGATAACTCTGATACTGTTTTATTCCAGAATGCCTGCTGTTACTAGAATCAGAGACTTTGGATACTGTCTTAGACAAATCACAGAATTCTGGTATGTTCTATCTGAGTAAACACCGTATTCCAAGAGCCATATAATTCTCTATAGTGTTCTAATTTAGAATACCCAATGTTCCAGCAGTTATGGAATTAGGACACAGTTCCATTTTAGAACGTACACTGTTCCAAGATTTACAGAATCCTGATAGTGTTAGAACCGTTTCCAAAGAGTCAAATTATCCTTATAATGCTCTACTATAGAATGTACAATGTTCTGTAGGTCATATAATTATGACAATATTCTATTTTAAAATGACCGGTATTCTAACAACCAGAGACATCTGACAATGTTGTATTTATAATGTCCAATGTTCCAAAAGCCAAAGAATATCCCTAGTGTGCTATTATAGCATGTACAGTGCTTTGTAATTTTAACAATTATTTTACTTCTGTTCTATTTCAGAATGCACAGTGCTCCAACAGTCAAATAATTTTGGCGTTCTACTATAGAATGTACTTTGTTCTGTAAGTCAGATACCTCTGACACAGTTCTATTTTAGAATGGCCATTGTTCTATTTTGGAATGCATGTTATTCAAATATTCATAGAATTCTTAATGTGTTCTAATTTAGAATGTCCATAATTCAGCATGTCAGATAACTGATAACGTTCTATTTCACAATGCCTAGTGCTCCAAGAGTCAGAGAGTACTGGTGCTGTTCGGTTTTAGAATGCACATTCTGTAAATAAGAGAATTCTATTTTAAAATAACCCGTGTTCCACGCATCAGAGAATTCTGATACTGTTCTGGTCAGAAGGCACAGTGCCCAAGAATCATACCATTCTTATACTGTTCGAATTTGAATGTACCTTACCCTGAGTCATAGAATACTCATCAATAGAATGTACATTGTGCAGATAACTCTTATATAGTTATTATATAGAATATTGGTGTTCTCATACTAATATATTTTAATATACACAGTGTCCTTACAGTCTTATAATTATTATATTGTTATACTTTAGAATGCAAAGTTTCACGAGAAAATAATCAAAACATTATCACAGTGATCTGAATTATTAGTCTTCTATTCTAGAATGCTCAGTATTCCAAGAGTCAGAGATTCCAATATAGTTATACTTTTATTGAACAGAATTTTCAAAAGTTAGAGAATTCTCATACAGTTCTATTTTTGACTCCTGGATAAGTGAATATTCTGAGAATTGTAATAGTTTTTTATTTCGGAATACATAATATTATACTATTCTAATCAGTGGTAAGAAAATTCTGATACTCAACTACTTTTTGATAAACAGAAAGTAGCCTAATTTGAAATGTACATTGTTCAGTAAGTTGGATAACTCTGATATTGTTTTATTTTAGGATGCAGATTTCACTAAGAGTCATAGAATTCTAATATAATTCTATTTTGCATTGCACACTATTCCACCACTCAAATAGAATTCAAATATGCTTGTATTTTAGATTTTGCACTTTCCATAGAGTGTTCTACCTTAGAATGTGCAGCATTCTGTATGTCAAATAATTCTTATACTGTTCTATTTTAGAATGTCCAGTGTTCCAAGAGTCATGTAATTCTGATACTGTTCTATTTTAGAATGTGCATTGTTTTGTAAGTAAGAGAATTCCAATATTTCCATTGTTCCAAGCATCATATAATTCTCATAGTGTTCAATAGTAGAAGACACAGTGTCCCAGGAGCCATGGCGTTCTTATGTTGTTATGTTATTGATTTGGAATGTACATTGTCCCAAGGGTTAAAGAATCCTAATATTGTTGTGTTTTACAGTGTATGTTATTCCAAGGGTTCTATCATTTTCATAGTGTCCTTATTTAGAATGTACATTGTTCTGTAGGTCCGATAACTCTGATATTGTTATATTATAGAATTGCCTGGTGAGTCAAATAATTGCTGTACTTTTCTTTTTCAGAAAAAGTCATAGAATTCTGATCTAGTGCACAGTGTTATAAGAGTCAGATAATTCTAATACTATTCCATTTTAGAATGCATACCATCAAGTAATTATGATCCTGTTTTATTCTAGAGTGACCAGTGTTCCAGGAGTCTTGTATTTATAATACACATTGCTCAACAGTGAAAGAATTCCCAGAGTGTCCCGCTACAGAATGTACCTTGTTCTATAAGTCAGATGACTCTGATACAGTTCCAGTTTTCCAAGATACATGGAATTCTGATATTATTCTGGAATTCATAGTGCTCCAAGAGGCATAGAAGTCTGTTACTTTCCATATTAATGTACATAGTTACATAGTTACATAGGCTGAAAAAAGACATGCGCCCATCAAGTTCAGCCTTTCCTATATCTGTTAATTTGTTGCTGTTGATCCAAAAGAAGGCAAAAAAACCCCGGCTTCGCTCTTTCCAATTTTGCACTAACCAGGGAAAAAAATTCCTTCTTGACCCCAAAATGGCAGTCAGATTTCTCCTTGGATCAATAAGCTGTTTCCCCATAATTAAAGATTATATCCCAGAATATTATGTTTTTCCAGGTATCCATCCAGTTGCAGTTTAAACGTCTGTACAGACTCTGATAAAACTACCTCTGCAGGCAGAGAATTCCACATCCTTATTGTCCTTACTGTAAAAAACCCTTTCCTCTGCTTTAGTCTAAATCTCCTTTCTTCCAGTCTAAACGCATGACCGCGTGTCCTATGCATAGTCCTGTTTATGAACAGATTTCCACACAATGGTTTGTATTGGCCCCGAATATATTTATATAACGTTATCATATCCCCTCTGAGGCGACGTTTTTCTAAACTAAACAGATTTAAATTAGTTAACCTTTCTTCATAACTATAGCGCTCCATTCCTTTTATTAATTTTGTAGCCCGCCTCTGCACCCTTTCTAGTGCTATGATATCCTTCTTTAGAAAAGGTGCCCAAAATTGCACAGCATACTCAAGGTGCGGCCTTACCATTGATTTATACAGAGGCAAAATTATATCTACATCCCGCGACTTGATGCCCCTTTTTATACACGACAATACCTTACTGGCCTTAGCAACCGCAGACTGATACTGCACATTGTTGCCTAGTTTGTTGTCTATAACAATTCCCAAATCCTTCTCATTTGTCATTACCCCTAATTCACTACCGTTTAGGGTGTAGGTTGCCTGTGCATTCGCTACCCCGAAGTGCATAACTTTACATTTGTGTACATTGTTCCAGGAGTCAGAGAATTCTGATACCCTTTGATTTTAGAATGTATGGTATTTCAATAGTCACCGAATTCTCATAGTGTTCTATTATAGATTGTAAATTGTTCTATAAGTCAGATAACCTGATATTATTCTATTTTAGAATGTCCAGTGCTCCAAGTGTCAAGAGTAATAAGATTTTGATACTGTTCTGATTTTGGATGCCCAGTTTTGCAACAGTCATGGAATTAAAATACTATTCTATTGTAAAATGCAACGTGTTCCAAAAGTCTGAATTCTGATACTCTTCTAACTTAACCCCTTCAAGACCGGGACGTACCTGGTACTTCCGGGTCAAAGGTCACCGGCAGACCGGGACGTACCAGGTACGTCATCGATGATCCGCCATCCAGCGTCGCTATGAACGCTGGGATCGGGAGGGGCGGCTGCTACTGACCGCTGGGTGTCCCCAGCAATCCGTAGCTGCCACTCCCCCTCAATTCCGTGCACGTGATCGCTTTGCAACGAATCACGAGCACGGAATTTTAATATTTTTAAAAAAACTGCGGTCTTCAAGGGAAGACCCAGTTTTCCAACGCCGGAAGGGGTTAAAACAGTTTCCCAAGAACCAAATAATTCTCATAATGATCTCCTATAGAATGTATAGTGTTCTGTAGGTCAAATAATTATGATACTGTTCTATTTTAGCATAACCCATGTTTTAAGCGTTATAGACTTCTGATAATATACAATGCACCCTGTTCCAAGAAAACAATTCCCTTAGTGTTTTAACGTACAGTATTTCATAAATCAACTAATTCTAATACTGTTTTATTTCACAATGTACAGTGTCAGAAAATTCCCATAGTATTTTAATTTGGAGCATACCTTGTTCTGTGAGAATTCTGCGATTCTTCTACTTCAGAATGCTTAGTTTTCGAAGAATCAAAGAAATGTGATACTGTTCTATTTTAGAATGTTCAATATTCCAAAACAAAATCCCTAGTATTCTACTTAAGAATGTACAGTTTTGTAAATTAATCATTCTGATGCTGATCTACGGTATTTCGGAATGCCCAGTGCGTCACGAATCACATGCTTCTGGTGTTATTCTATTTTAAAGTGTTATTCAAATAGTCATAGAATTATAAAGGTATTCTAATTTAAGATGTACATTGTTCTGTATGTCAGATAAGGTTCTACTTCAGAGTACCCTGGTCGGCCTGGTGCTCCAAGAGTCAGAGAATTCCGAAACCGTTCTATTTTAGAATTCATATACTGTTCTCTTTTAGAATGCACAGTGTTCCAAGTTTAAAGGAATTCTGATATTATTCTAATTCAGATTGAACAATGGTCCAATATGTAAATGATGTCCTTAGTATTCTACTATACTGTAAGTCAAATAATTATAATACTAAAATACAGTATATTATAA
The DNA here is from genome assembly GCA_009364415.1 of Spea multiplicata. Taxonomy (NCBI): domain Eukaryota; kingdom Metazoa; phylum Chordata; class Amphibia; order Anura; family Pelobatidae; genus Spea; species Spea multiplicata. The sequence continues at coordinate 11,516 of VKOC01018401.1, forward strand.
TGCATATTCTCTGATTCAGAGAATTCTAAAACTGTTCTATCAGGCATTCATAGTGTTCATAAGTAATTACCATAGTTGTGTACTTTAGAGTGTACAATGTACTATAATTTCCATTAGAATGCACAATATTCCAAGATTAATGGGATTCATTTGCAATACCCAAAAGTCAGGAAACTCTGATACTACCTATTTTAGAACACAGTGTTCAGAGTGTCAGAGAATTGTTCTGTTGTTCTGTTTTAGAATTCACAATGTTCAAAAAGTAACATAATGTGTTGGTGTTCTATTTATTTTTAATAAACTGCTCTGCTTTAGAGCGCACAGTGTTCTGTTGGTTAAATAATTATTATACTATTTTATTATATTATACTTTTTATTTTTTTTATTTAAAAGGCACAGTGTAAAAAGATGTTGATACAGTTCTATTTAAGTTCACATAGTGTTCAGAGAATTGTGACACTGTTCATTTTTAAAATTCGTGAAGTGTTCTATGTTAGAATGCACAGTGTTCTGCAAGTCAAATGATTAAAGATGCCATCCTACTTTGGATTTCCCAATGATCCAAAACTCAAGCAATTCAGATACTTTTGTCATTTTAGTGTTCACAGTGTTTCCAGAGTCAAATGCACTGTGATACTGTTTTATTTTACTGGACACAGTGTTATAAAAGTCAGGGAATCGCGATACTGTTCCGTTTTAGAATGCACAGTACTTGTCTATTTTAGAATGCACATGTATACAACAGTCATAGAATCTTGATACTGATCAACTTTAGAATTCTCAGTGTTCCAAAACTCATCATAATTAATTGCACGTTGTTCCAAGAGTCACAGAATTCTGTTCTATTTTAAAATGCCCAGTGTTTCAACAGTCACATAATTCACATAGTGTTGCTGGAACGTACAGTGTTCTGTTAGTCTGGGAATTCAGATATTCTATTTTAGAATGCAAGGTGTGCTAGGAGTCATAGACTACTGATACTGTTCTATTTTAGAATGCACACTATTCTGAGAGCCAGAGAATTCTGATACGGCTCTCCTTTAGAATGAGCAATGTTCCGTTTAGAATGCAGAGTAGTCCAATGTTCTATTTTAGAATGCCCAGTATTTCAGTCAAAGTATTCTGATATATTTACATATACTGTATACTATATTGTTATTTTTTGCACAGTGCTCCGAGAGTCAGAGAATTGTGATACTGTGTCCTCCAAATATGTTTTAGGTGCCACTATATTAATGCCACTTGGCTTATTTTGCCCTCTGGATGAATGAAATATGAATGAGATATGACTGCACTGGGTCAAATTGAAGAACGCTTATTTAAACAATAAGAATTTGTACAGCAGAACAACTTTCTATACCCATCCCTCCATTTTTTCAGACCCTACTTGTGTCACTATATGAATTTAATAGCGAAGGGATGAAGCAAGGTTTCTGCGTCATCCTTTTGCTATGCATGTAATGCGCTCACAGAATCCAGTAGCTGATATGGCAAACGCGAAGTATTAATGCTTTTTGCCACGAGCACATTGCATCAGAACTTCAAAGTGAGGTTCGTCCCATAATCACTCAATAACAAGCATTGAGTGAACTTCAAAGTAAATCTGTTCTGCTAGTGATTATCGGGGGTCTCCTCATGACTCTGCAGGATTATTCCATCATTTTTTAGTACCTTTTATTTATTACAAAGTTCCTTGCAACAGAATTAGATGATTATTCTTTGGAGAAAAAAAAAAACATAACCATAATCCATAATATCTTTATGATTATAAATGGCTATATAGATTGGTACCAGACTAGAATAGTAAAACTTGCCATAGAATAGTAAAGTGGCTGATAAATCAGTTGCATGCACCTGCATGCTACATTTGTTGCCAACTATTTGCCCAATGGCCGGTCCAGGCCTGACACAAACCTACCATTTAGCAGAAGGTAATGTCAAACTTACTGGTTCTTGCTTCCCTTTGGCTCCCTTTCTCACTTCTGCCGACACACTATGTCTTTGCCTATCCTGGATTATAGAAGGCACCTGGGTGATTGGTGAGGCAGGAAAGGTAATACATTTAACAGAAAATAAATGTATATACTATCTATCTATCTATCTATCTATCTATCTATATATATATACATACCGTATTTGCTCAATCATAAGACGTGTTTTTTTCCAGAACAAACGTCTTATATTCGAGGTCATCTTATAATCAGACCTCAAATAGACGTCTGACTACAAGACTAATATCCAGATACCCCACAGTGCAGCAGGGGACCGGGATCCTCCTATCTGGCAACCGGTGGGCATCTGTGTGATTTGCGCAGACCACCTCCGCTGCTGCCAGCACTTCTGTACTGGCCAGCAGCAGCGGAGGTTGTCTACGCCTATCGCACAGACCTCCACTGGCTGCCCCCACTAGACACCAGGGAGTCTGAAGCACGGGGGACAAGTCTCTGGGATGCTCTGGTAAGTCGGGGGGGCAGAGTGGCATATAGAGGGGTATAAAGCATTTCTGGAGGCAGAGTGGTATATAGGGGTAAAAAGGCATTTCAGAGAGGCAGAGTGGAATATCAGGAAGGCAGAGTGGCATATAGGGGTATAAGGCATTTCTGGGGGGTAGAGTGGCAAATAAAAGGAAATAAAAACTACAATGAAAATTCTCAATCATGGTTTTTATTCAATATGAAAAATAGTTTACATGTGAATTAATATTTACTCGTAAAATTTTATTTTTTTCCTAAATTAATATTCAAATATTGGGTGATCATCTTATAATTAGGGTAGTCTTATAATTGAACAAATACGGTGTGTATATATAATTATATATATATATATATATATCATAAAAGCAAGGTCCATAAAGACATGGTTGATGAGTTTGGGGTGGAAGAACTTGACCGGCCGCACAGAGCCCTGACCTGAACCCCATCTAACACCTTTGGGATGAACTTCAACGTCGGACCTCACAAATATTCTACTGGATGATTGGGCAAATATTCCCACAGATGAGTGGGAGCTGTTATACCTGAAAAGGGAGGATCAACTACATATAAATGTCTATGTATTTAGAATGTGATATCATCAAAGTACCTGATGGTGTAATGGTCAGGTGTCCCAATACTTTGTCCATTTAGTGTACCTTCATCTAAAAATGAATACATAATGTTGTAAACCAATTTCCAAGCATTAAGAAGAAGGTTCAGCAAACACATTTCTTTCCATTTACCCTATTACTACTTAACAGGGTCCCACGCTAGGACTCACTGCAAGTAAGACATTCTACATTTGGAACCACCTATGGAGACAGCACAACAATAAACTGGATACTGTCCTGGAAAGTTTGAACCTATTGGCAGGTATGCAAATGAATAATAATGATTAAAAGAACATTATTAAATATTGTTACACCACACAATGTCTCATCTTGACAAAAATTGTGTAGCCAGTTGCTGATCATGTGGATGAAAGTTCTCAAATTATATAAGGATGGGCGGCTATTTCAATGAAAATGACCTCTCCATATTTCTATAAACATACTGAAATATGAAATCTCCCCATCTTTATGTTAAAAAGGAATAATATAATAAAGCTGACTGTGTCTTGGGCTATGAACAAATTTATAGAAAGCAGCTGTAAGCTAGGAAGACTAATCATAGGACTGGTCTTGGAACCAGCATCTCGGCAGTTGCCTGGGGCACATGGATCCGGGGTTATAGGCCAATGGCAGATTGTTCCCAGGAAGAAAAGGTCTGAATTGGTGGCAGCCACTGGGCCACTTTACTCAAATCCAAGCCCCCCTATTTCCTCCCCTGATCGCTTTCCTTTCGAAGAGCTCAGAATATTTGGCACATATTAATGTATCACAGAGTTCTACGCTCTTAAAAGTCACAACAACGTTAACCTAAAGCACCAAGACAGGGCAGAAAATGTTTAAACAGACAAAAAAAATATAAAAAAAATCGAAAATAGAAGGGAAAAAAATAGGGCTAGGAAATATCCAATACAATGCTTTCTGTTCAGTGGTTCCGAAGAAAGTTGGCAATATCTTATATTTGGGTTTAATGTACTGTTTTCCAAGTTTATTTTACAACTTCAAATATTTTTTTACATTTCTTAATGATTAATTTTACAGTTGTCAATTGGGATTGCCTGTTTGCTGTTAAGTTACTGGGTGCTGTTTATTGCATTCGGGGCTTTCGAAGACGGGGAGAAATATAAAAATAAGTGAAAGAATTCAAGATAAAAGTTCTTAACAATTACCCGCCCAGATTCTCTAAGGCGTTATAATACATACAAAATGATGAAATCTAATAATTCACTTTGAACAGAATTATTTTTATAAGGAATAAATATTTTTATTTAGCAAACACCAAAAAAAGGGGCAAAATATTCCAGTTCATTGTTATGTATGTCCGGCTGTCATTTCAAACATCTTGCAATGTTTTAACAAGTGCTTTCCAACAAAAAAAAACGCAACCTTACATTACAACCAGCACCGGCGGTGGTTTAATATCTGCTTCATACTGGTATATATATATATGGGATTTTTTTGTTAAAACATTCGAAAGATTACGTTTTCCTATTGTTTCTCCAAACATAATCACCGTATTCTATTTTTCCTTTGACTTCATTGTTGATCCAGACTCTTAAATAAATTCAACTCTTAAAAAAACAAGTTGTGTTTGGCTGTTTTCCAATTAGCCTAGCCCTGTCCATCTCTCAATTTCCAGAATTTTGACAGTTGGAATGTTAACTTCAACGAAAAAAATAAATAAAAATGTTTCCTCCCATCTATATTCTCACTTCATAAATAAAAAAAAAAAAAAAAAAAAAAGGAAAGAAAAAAAATACCCTATTGCTTAATGTGAGAGCTAATCTTATACGGCGCGTACACCTATACCTTTAGGATCGTAGAAGTGTTCCATTCAGGAATAGCTGTTCATTTTGTTTTAACAATAAAATAGTTGTTCGTTTCGTTTAGGGCCGGGAACAGCTCATGTCTGTACTTTTACCTTTTGAAATGAAATGTAGTTTTTTGTATGCGTTTTTTCCATTTTACCAACTTAAATGAAGTAGACTTTTCCTATTTGCCACCTGCGATTTTAATGCGCTTGCAACGGCAAACGGTAACAAGATCATTTTCTTATGATACGTATAAGACAGCCTTCAATTTCGTTTGTGTTAAACAGACTGTGTAATTTTAGGGTCGTGTATATTTTTTCAGTGCTCAATAATGTGTTAAACATATTTCACAGTGTACACATAAAGCGCAGCAAGATTTATGTGTATCTTGTGATAATTACAAAAAAAAAAATGTATATCCTAGTTGGGACTTTTGCAGGAAGACTATATTTAAAAGCGATAGAACATGTTTTATGTTCATGTGATTGTGTGCTTGTGTCGTAAGGATCCTCTATAATGAAATAAAGTGGCTTCATTTAAATACATGGAGGAATCTTTGCTAGGTGGAGCTGGGCTAGCATGGCCTGCAGCTGAACAGGACCAAGTACAACACTAGGCTCGGCTTGGTGAGCCATGCACAAGCCGAGCTGGACTCAGACTCGATAGAAGAAGAATCCTTGGAAACATTTATATGGTTGCTCACAAGCTCACAAGCTATATTACTAAGGCAAGACTGGGGCAATTCAGGTAAATTTCCATCACAACTGCTCAGGGGAGGACTACCAACATTCAGCACAGACCAGTAGTGTACCTTAAAGAGGGTCGTCTGCCCCGGTGCCATTCAAAGGTAGGAAGGCTGCTAAAGGGGCAGCAGCGACAGAGGCAGGCTGTTTTAGTGTCAGAGGCCTACCATGTCAATGTCTGGCTTAGTGTATAGTGATGGGAGTTACGCTGTACCACCATCAATGTCTGACTCAGTATACAGTGATAGGAGTTATGCTGTACCATATCTGTTCAGGACATGTTATTTATTTAAACTTATTTAATTTATTATAATTTATTTCTTCTTATTTCTAGTTTTTTTTACAGCAGGCATACAGTTTACAAATTTGTGAAATAGGGGTATCCACGTACAGGATTCACCCTGGGTGCCAAATACTCTAGGTACGCCCCTGGCACAGCCAATCGGTTCATTAATACAACAAGGAAGAACACATCGGACAAGTAACATTCAATGTATGTAATAACGCAACACACATTTAAAACAGACTATGAAGAAAACCCATAGAAGGAAAGTCGATCCAGCCATGGAAAGAGGGTGTACCACGTCCATGCCACGTTGACTATCTAGAATATACGTTGTCCTTTGCATTTATAAATTACAATTAGCTGCTGTAGCTTTGATTGATAACTGATAGTGGAGAGGTGTCAGGACGAGCTCATATAATAAGCTCTCGGGTATGATTATGTCTTTCATTTCCAATGTTTTCACCATTTGTATGCTGTTTGGATGGAAGAGAATGACTCACAAGAGTTCAGCTGGCAAGGCAAGTGTTCATGTCCTGGTGTTCCTATGGCAAAATTTGTGTGTAAAAAAAAAAATATCCATTTTCCAGCACATGTGCAGACGTGTAGGTATTTCAGGAAGCCAACACTTCCTGATAAAGAGGGAGTAAAGCATGTGCAAGCAATTTACCTAGTGGAGAGCAAAAAGTCGCAAGGTGTTTAGGCAGTTTAACAAAAAATATTGATTAAAAACATTTTGGCCTGGGTTAGAGACCTTGAGACTCTAACCCAAATCCCACGAAACTAACACGAAACTCAAAAGTTCAAGACGTAATAACATTAATAACATTAACATTTTTTAAGCTGTGCCTTTTGTGGAAATTAATATTTTTCATAACTGAAATAAGAAATTCATAGAAACTCAATTTAAACTCGAAGACTACTCTTATTCTACCATTTTTAAATCCACAGCGAATAACCCTTGCATATATTGCCATACCTGGGAACTTTGCAAAATTTGTAACATGGAGATCTCCCTATGTCCCTGCTGGAGCTAGGGCAGGAGAAGGAGAAGGTGGGCAAATAGCAGAAAGGGATAGCCCCTATTCCACTACAAGCGAGGTGGGGATTGGACTGGACATATCGATAATTTATAAATTAGCTGACACTAAGAGTCTTTGACTATTAACCCTTTAATGGTACACCATGTAGATTCCAAGTGCCATGACTCCAATACATATTCTCAAGGAAACTTGCTGGTCATTATTTAAATATACACTTGAGCACTATTCAGGGGCCTCAGATATCAGCAGGTCAATGTAGAGTATGACTGCGTCAGGTCCAGACTGTGTGACCCTGAGATTTTTCCCCTTTCACCCTGATATAGGGGCGAAAACCCTAAGACGCAACGTCAAACCCTGAGAGTTCCCACCTAGATAAGAAAGAGCTGTCCTTAAGACTTTACGTTTGCTACGGCCAACTTTTTTACCAGTTCACAACTCTCACAGTTGAGTCAATAGACCACATTCTTACAAAAGTGGCTTGTACATTGCCCTGTTAATCTTCTAAGTATTTCTTCTTTTAGCTATTTCACTATTCTTAGTACAGGATATCATTACATCTTCTTAATCTTTGCCAAAGTATATATTCTAGTTTTCTATTCCAAATTGTAAGCCTGTTTGAACAGGGCACGTTCCAGGTTGTTATGTGATGCAGTACATGCCCTGTTTACCTACTGTACAGCGCTGCACAATATTATACTGAAGCAAAAAATATATGTAATAAAAATAATAAAGAGGCCTGTACCAAGTAGACGAGTGCATTCGGATTTGTAT